>JAXQQM020081472.1:0-187787 GCA_034641835.2 Pinus albicaulis | reverse complement strand
GATTTATTTATCTTTTTAAGGAAGCGGTTAGAAGATAATCAAATAAATAATGATTTATTTAATTAGTTGTGGGTGATTTGGTCATATTTAACAAGGAATATTATCTAAATAAGATTTAAATAATTATTCCTAGAAAATAATAAGATAAATAAAGGTTTATCTAATTAATTTCTTTGTTTTGGGTTAAACATGATTAGGAATAATAATTAAATTATGGTTTAATTAATTATTCCATGATAAAAATCAAACAAATATAGGTTTGTTTAATATTTCCTTTTGGGGTTTCCTGTTTAGACCATAAACAACCTAATAAATGTGGTTTATTAAGTTATTTAGCATAGTGAAGGCAATTTTACTTAGGGTAAAATTGGTCTTACATGGTGTACTTGGGTCCATCTAATGATAATAGGTTAGATGACCAAAAAATGGTGTAACACAGGGGGTTCTTATAGGAAGAGGAAGAAACGATAGGTGAACAGTAGTAGTCTATTAATATATGAATGATGAAGAAGCGAGCCCATTCTACTTAAATGGCATTGTCTTTGTACTCTTAGTTAATTTTAAAGCATCTGTCAAGTCAAACACAAACCTACAGTATCTTCAAGTCCTTAAGCGTGTTTCCATCTAAGTTGCCATTAGACAAATATGATGACAGAAAATCTGAGAAGTAGCTCCATACCTCATAACTGTTTCTTATTGTCTTGAATGGGCTTGATGAATGTAGTCATCGATTTAGAGAGTTAGAAATTATGGAGATTTCTTGTAGGAAGGTGTACGTTTGGAGAAGAGTACCCTGCTGATATTAAACACAGATAAGACTTTAACAATGTGCTTGGATCTTCGAACTGCGCCTTTTCCTTTGAATGCAGGATTATAATTGTTAATCTTCAATTAACCGGCTTGAATCCCTCAAATCCGTCTCTGCTGTTTCGTTTGGCCGCTGAACTGGCCTCTCTGTGCTAACTGAACAGTCAAATAAAACTATTACAAACTCAGGCAGTGGTGATGGAGAAATGCTTTGGAGGCCTGTGGTGTAAAGGCGGTGGCGACTGTGGAAACGGCGAACACATGGAACAATGGCGGAGAATGCCTTTAGTGCTAAACACTAAGGTTTAACCGTTGGCCGAGCTACAAAGGGGAAAGGTCAAACACATGAAATGCATTCGAAATGGCGGGACCCGGTCATGGCGGAGGGCGATTCATTAAACTTTAACGTAAAATGCAAAGGTTTAACTAACGGAGGAAATACAAAGGAAATGAAAAAAATGCAATGAGGGGGGCCATGGATGTGGGACCCGGGGGTCTGATCGCAAAATCACAAATGGAGAAAGTGCGACGGCGGAAATCAGCACCAAACAGAAAACTGCGCTTTGCGTTCTGCGACGGAGCGGAAATGCGATGGGGAAAATGCGATCGGCGGAAAGTGCGATGGCGGAAAGTGGCACCAAACAGAAACCTTGCGCTTGCGATATTGTGATGGAGAGGAAGAATGTGATGGAGCGATCTGCGATCGCATCGCAAATATTTGCGATGGATCTAACGATCATAACACGCGAGAATGCGATTTGCGATAGATGCGATCGGGCGGAGTTGCGATGCGAGAACTTGCGACGGAGGGAAAATGCGATCGGGGAAAATGCGATCGGCGGAAAGTGCGATGGCGGCAAGTGCGACGGGCAATCGCATCGCAAATATTTGCGACGCAATCAGATCGCATCGTAAATATTTGCGATGGATCAATCGAATACATATAATGAAACTGCGATATGCGATCTGCGCTATAAGCGGCGGGTTAATATATAAAAACTTTATAATAAAGTTCTATACGGAATGTATTTGCGGGGTATAGAAAAAGGGGAAGTGGTTTAGGCCTATGGTAAAGTTAAAAGTGGGTTTTAAGCCCATTTCAACGGATTTAAAGGCAAGGAGGGGTATAATAGAGGAATAAAGGGGAATGATGGCCAACAAAGGGTAAGGGAAGAAATTAAAGGGAATTCGAAAAGGTAAGAAGGGAAATAGAAGGGGAAACAAGTAGAAGCTAAGTGAGGGGTTGAAATAAGAGGGAAAAGGGGGCCTTTGGGCATTTCTTCACAAAAAGAGAGGCTTTATAATAGGAATCAGCAGAGGGGAATTTATCAAAGGATAAAAGACACATGGAGGCTTCAAGGAGACTGTGTTTTCAGAGGAAATGCATTCCTTGAAGGCTCAAAAACAATTTAGCCCCCGTTTTCTTGCCAAAAAATTTATAGGGGGGGGGCTAACATATTGTATATTAGCTGGATCATGAAAAAAATACAATGTCTTTCTCTTTACGGGAGCCTCCAACATTCGACTATCATCTCCATATCCTCTGACTTATGTATTCAATTTCAACCTCGACAGCCCGCCTTGCTTGCAAAATCACGATGGTATAGATCCCTAAAATATGAATTATTTCCTTCTCTGGTACGCAAGTATCATGGGCACTCCAATAGGTGGTTGGTTGCATGTGTGAAAGCCAATAATGTTACGAGTTATAGTCAACTTCCTTTTCACCTAGAACTCAACTGGGTCTCCACTAGATCTGACATGCATGTAGTTAATAATAGTAAATCTTCAGTTGCATGTGAATTAATTAATATTTAATTCAATTGATATATCACTAGTATATCTTTAGTTACAACTAGCACAATTGAGTTTAACTCACTTAACTAAGTTAAACTATTTACAACTTGCATTAACTAATGCACCACTGCACTTTGAACTTTATTATAACTATAATTACCCCGCATGTCCCACCAACCAACCTCTAACTCGAAATCCACTAGCTAACTAAATTTTCCACTTTCAGTTAACTCATTCAAGTCCACATTGAGAATTGGTTATAGTTTAATACCCATCTAATTTAAGAGATAATAAAAATAGACATGCACCCAAAAATAACACTATGGGCCCCACCCTAGTTTGGGTTCTTAATGCACTAATCGTGGGTGCTGAATATTCTTGTTGAATATCAACATTAAATCTCAACAAGAAAGGGATCATCCTTCACCCCGATCCTATATCTATGTTGTTCAAATTTTCTCCTGGTGAGCGCCTTCGTCAGAATATTTGCATCCTCATCTTCAGTGGGAATGTACTGTAGCAACATGATTATTCTCTACACACAATCTTCGAGATGATGGTACTAGATATCTATATGCTTATACCTATCATGAAACATAGGATTAATCAAGATTTTAATGCAACTCTGATTATCACAATGAATCACTATCGGATCCATCTAAGAACCAAACAAAGCAACCAAGATATTTCTCATCCAGATAGCCTCACATTCAGCTTGACTTGCTACCATGTATTTTGCTTTCGTCGATCTGAGTGCCACAGATCGTTGCTTCCTGTTGTACCAAGAAATTTCTGTCGACCCAATGCTAAAATCCCCCTTGATGTTCTCTTTTTGTAAGATGGGCTGCTAGCCCAATTTGCATCCATGAAGCCATGCAACTTTAATCCATCTGTCTGTCTATACCATAGACCATACTCTGATGTTCCCCTAAGGTATCTCATGACAGGCTTCCCCACCTTCCAAAAGAGCTTGGTGGGCTTAAAAATAGCTTGACTAAGTTGGTTAATTACATAGCAAATGTTCGGTCTCGTGTTCACTAGATACATTAGCGAGTCCACTAACTGTTGGTAGACAGTAGCATCCACTACCTCTCCAGAAGTAGCATCCCCTTTCCTCCAATTTCTTGGAAGAGGAGTATCTATGGGTTTGCATCTCTCCATGTTAAACTTACCAAGTATCTCCTTTGCATAATGGTCTTGAGATGAAAAACAATTCACCATTCCATTGCCATATTTCCAATCCAAGGAAATAATAAAGGAGTCCCATGTCCTTCATTTCAAACTCCCTTGCAATATTCTCCTTGCATGAGTGTATCAGCTGCTCATCACCAGTAAAAATTAGATCATCAACATAAAGGAAAATGATGAATATCTTACCCTCAACCACAATCTCGTACAGGTTTCCATCTACTTCACTTTTGTTGAAGCCTAGTTTGGTGAAATAGTTGTCTATCTGAGTTTACCAAGCACATGGTGCTTGCTTCAGCCCATACAATGATATTTTGAGTCTACACACATGAGAGACACTGTTGAAGATATTGAAACCTTCAGGCTGCTCTATGTACACCTCTTCCTCAATGATCCATTGAGAAACATAGTTTTCACATCCATCTAATGAATGCGCCAACCCATTTGCACTGAGAGTGCAAGGATGAATCTTATGGAAGACTACCTTGTGAAATGTGAAAAGGTCTCATTATAATCTATCCCCTCGATCTTTGACAATCCCTGAGCCACAAATGTGGCCTTGTATTTCTCCACACTCCCATCAGTAGCTTGCTTTACCTTGTAGATTCATCTCAAACCTACCACAGATTTATCAACCGGTCTTGGGACTATCTCCCATGCATTGTTCTTGAAAATGGAGTCATACTCCTCCACCATTGCATCAACCCAAGTAGGCTGATCCACTGCTTCTTAAAAGGAAGATGGACTAGTCACAATACATTTTCTCATAAGTGCCATGCATCTAGTAAATCGGTTAGGAAATTGTCTTTGTTTGCGCTGTGAATTAGGGGTTCCTACATTCTGTGCAGCATCAATTCTCAACCTATTAGCTTCCGTGGTGCACCTTCTGCCATTTCTGATGGATGGCTCTGCATGAGTGGATTCCTACACTCCATGATCCTCCTCATGTGGATGATCCACATATTGAGACTCGTCTTTTGGAATTAGCATTTCTTCATATGCATGCAAGTCTAGCTCCCTCTCAAGGGACAATCACATGGATTTCCCTCATCAAATTTCATATCCCATCGCACAACAGTCATTATGTTGTTTGGAAAATACACATGATAATTATGTGGTTTTTTTGTGTATGCCACAAAAATACCAACCTTAAGAGCCGGTTCCAGCTTCTTCCTGACATCCTTGGTCACATGCGCATCAATTTTCGTACCAGTGAAAGCCTCTTTAGGTCTACTCATGCCAAGTACTCTATGAGGACAACGATTCTACACATAAAAAATAGTGTTTCATGATTCTACCCACAAATGCATTGGTAAGCCCTGATCATGCAACATCTCTCATGCTGCACCCACGATCGTTCTGTTCTTCCTCTCTATGACCCCATTTTTCTATGGGTTATGAGGCGCTATGAGTTCTCTTAGAAATCCTTCTTTGCTACAGAATTTCTTGAATTTTTTAGAGATGTATTCTCCACCATTATCACTCCTAAGAGCCTTCACTTTCTTGCTCAACTCTTTCTCCACCAATTCCTTAAACTCACAGAACTTAGAGAATGTTTGATCTTTATTCTGCATGAATAATATCCAACATTTATGAGAAAATTCATCAACAAATATTACATAGTACTCTATTGAAGCAACCGAAAATGGTCCACACACATCTGTGTTAACTCTCTCAAGGATCCCTGAAGCTTGGTTCTCCTTCTCATGAAAGGTGGAATTTACATACTTACCCATGGTGCAACCCTTGCACGAATCTAACTGAGCAAGCGTTCCCATTGGAAGTCTAGTAGAAATTTTTTGCATGACTTTAAAGCCTCCATGATGAATATGGCCCAATCGCCTATGCCATAATTCGCCCTCATTCCAGCTCACCACCTTGTCTGCCTTGCTCATCATGGCAGTGCGTCCATCTACCTCCAAGTTGTAGATATTCTTAACTCAAATCCCTATCTTCTTGGCTTGCCCTATTTTTTTGTGTTACATGAAAGCTTTTCCATCACTAAAAACAACATCATAGCCTCTGTCCTCCAACATTGCGGCTGAGACCAATTTTTTCTTCAAACCTAATACATGCATTACATATTTTAATTGAAATGTTTTACCTGACTCCCTCTAAAATGTAATGGTACCAATCCCAGTAGCATTGTACCATCTTTTGTCACCCATTTCAATATGCATATGGTGATCTTTCTCATCCAGGTCACTAAAAAGTTCCTTATCTCCCGTCCTGTGAAAGGAAGCACCACTATCCAAATAACACATAGATCCCAATGCACTTGACACCATGCGATCAATGATAAGTCAAGCTCAGATTAAGAAGCAAGGGCCTCACCAGTTGCAGATCCAACAACCTTCTTGTTCTTCTTCTTTTGTGGACAGTTAGTAGCAAAATTATCATGTTTGTGACAGTGAAAGCACTTCACCCTGGACAATTCCTGCTTCTTGCCTTTGCAGTCGGATTTAGAATGGAATTTCTTCCCCTTCCCCTTCTTTTCCTTGGAAGCCAAAGCACAATATTCTTCATCATCATGCTTAGATTAAAATCCATCTCTGGTGTTCCGTCTGAACTCCTCCTGCACCAAATCCGACCACCGTCATTCCCAATCTAGAAATTTTTCTCGTACATTGACAAAGCCTTCATAACTGTGCCAAATATTAGGAAGTCCTAGGAGAGCCAAGCTCACCAAATCGTCATCAGTGACTATTATTCCCATACTCCCCAATTCATCCCAACATTGGACAAACTTCGTGAGATATTTTGGAATGGTGTCGCCCTTTTCTATCTTGATCTTCCTGAGTTTATCTTTGAGCGTGAATTTCCTATGGTCGCTGTTGCTTTGGAATAGATCCATTAAAGCCTTCCACATTGAATATGGTGTGGCTTTCCCATGGATTCTTGAGACAATGTGGTCTCGTACTCCATCAAATAGGATCCTCCTCTCCTTTGCCACTTTCTTTTTCCATGCATTAAGATTTGCAGCATCTGTAGCATCGGGCTTAGGAACATCTTTTTCAATGAATTCCTTCAACCCGTTGTCTTCGAGTACTGCCTCCATCCTTTCCTTCCAAGAAATGTAGTTCGAGCTTCCCTTGAGTGCATACTCTAACCTTAGGCCATTGAAATCCATTTTGATTTTGAATCAGTTGTAGCACCAAGAAATTTTTTCTGCAAATTCGAATTCTATCCAGTCATAAACTCAACACCTGCTTCACTTCTGTGATTTCCTGTGCTTTGATACCATGTAGAAATTATGCAACAAGCATGTATATCTTGGATTAACCTGATATAACAATGTACTAAAGTTAAATACTAAATCTCTTATACAAATATTTTGTGGAATTAAAAACACAATCACTAATCACATGAACATGAAGAAGAATAAAATCACACACAACACAAATAATTTCCACGGGAAATATTACATCTAAAATCCCCACTATCTTCTATTATATATTAAGCATGGATCATGAAACAAATGCAATGTCTTTCTATTCTCTTAAGAACCTTCAACATTCATCTATCTGTCTCACATTGTCCTCACGGAAAACTGACCAATGCTTATTCAATTTCTAGCCTCCTGACAATCTGCCTTGCTTGCGCAATCCCTAATGGTCTGGATCCCTCAGATATAGGAATTATTTCCTACCTTGACTGCGCAAGTATCATGGGAACTCCAATGGGTCATTGGATGCATGTGTACAAGCCAATAATGTCACAACTTATATTCAACTTCCCTTTCACCTAGAACTCAACTGGGTCTCCATTAGATTTGACATGCATGCAACTAATAATAGTAGATCGTCAATTGCATGTGAATTAATTAATATTTAATCACTTGATCTCTCATTAGTGTATCTTCAGTTACAACTAGTACAACTGAGTTTAACTCACGTAACTGAGTTAAACTATTTACAACTTGCATTAACTAATGCAACACTGCACTTCAAACTCTGTTACAACTAGAATTACTCTGCATGTCCCACAAACCAACCTCTAGCTCGAAATCCACTAGCTAATTGAATTTTCCACTTTTAGTTAACTCATTCAAGTCCACATTGAGAATAGATTACAATTTAGTGTCCATCTAAATTAATGGATAATAAAAATAGAAATTCACCCAAAAATAACACTGTGGGCCCCACCCTAGTTTGGGTGCTTAATGCAACCAAGTGCTTAATGCAACCACGTGCTTAATGCAACCAGGTGCTTAATGAACTAGGCGTGGGTGATGAATATTCTTGTTGAATCTCAACACTTTCCAAGTTTTTTTTAAGAAGGGATGTTAAGATATTTACATTCTTAGGAGTTAGTTAAGTTCAACTTGGCCTAATGTGTCTAATATGTAAAAATGTGTTTATTTAGCATGGATTTGAGGCATTGTAATTCAACATTCATGATATGTTCTAGACATAGTGATATGATGGTTCATTTTCTCCTTGATACAAATTATAGTTTTATAAAATCAACAATACACCCCTTTTTGTACTTATTTAACTGGAACCATAATTTCGAGACATAAATTCTATCACCTATAGATGAAAATCTATAAAGAAAAAAAACACTTTTGCATCGAACATAGATAGTTCCCATGATTGTGATTTGTTAGTATATTTAAACACTTAGGAGTTAGTTAATTTCAACTTTTTCTACTATGTATGTTAGCTAAAAGTGTGTTTCTTTGTGCATCTTTAGTATGTATTAGTTGCATTGTAATCCAACAGTTGTGATTTGTTTAGGGCATAGAGTGATAAGACAATCGTGATATTTTCTAAACATAGAGGGGTTGAATGGATTATATTCTCCTCGATACTAATGCCAATATTTTTACATGGTTAAAACCCTCTAAGAGGGAAATAGTCCATATCTCCAACTAATGCAACCACTTGAGGGAATTTTATTAAAGCCAAAAGAAAATATTTTACATAAAAAAGTTATGTAAATCAATGATCATCCATGACCTTCCATGCCATTTAAATAGAGATCATGGCCCAATTGGGTGTTAATTCAAGGATTAAAATTTTATATACAATTTTATTGAGTATTTGATTCTACTGATATTGTGTTTGCATGCACTGTGCGGCAAGTAATCTATATGTACATAATAGATGGTCTTAAATGATATCATAAATGAATGAAATTTAATACATGAGTCTATACACGAATGCAAAATGTATTTATGTAGCATATTTTATAATGCAATCTTAAGTTATGATTGTTTTAGAGATATGTGTAGCAAATTATAAGATTTATTCAAATGAAAAAAGTGCATCATGTTTTGAAATTTCCAATTTTACTAGATTCGTTTTAAATAAATTTAGAAAACTTAAAAAAAAAACTAAGAATCATATATTAAAAAATTATAAGAATGATTGAATGCAAAATTATTACATGTCATTTTTTCACTATGACTTTTGAATTTTCACATGGGTTTATCACCATCCATATAATGTTCACTTAGAGGTCAAAAACAATCATGTTCCTGAATCATGTCTTGGAAATTGGAGAAAAGCTCTGTAAAACCCCTAAAAGTCTGCTTGTGTGGTTTTACTAGCCTTTCCCTGCACATGAACTGATGATCCTTCCATTAGCCACGACAGTTGCCACTCTATTTTCCACTAAAACCTGCGCACCCTCGTGAAAATCAAGTAAAAATAAAAACTAACTTCTAGAAGCCTACTTGGTTAAATATTCTCCCAGCTGGAAACCTCTAGAGTTGCGCTAGCTCGAGCTTTATCCATCTACTCATGTAACTTATCCCATGGTCCAAGGAACTAAAATTCCTTCATGGTAGGAATCCATCCTTCTCTTTATGGAACTAAAACCACCTCAATCTCCCTATATATATTGAGCTCAAGTTTCAGGTTTAACGGTAAATACTGGAGTATATTGTAAATGATAGAAACTGATCTGCATAGTTTCTAAGTTGAAGAGAGTTCATAGAGTGCATAATTTATATACTAATGAGTTGTTTCTAATACATTGAATATCACACCTTTGTTTCCATGACTTCATGCTGGTTATTCTATAGAGGAAGGCTTATCATACTCAAGGAGAGCGATTTGCTTGACCCCGGAGAAATTTGTACAACATCAAGGCATCCACAGTAAGATTGATCTTTCTAATTTATGATAAACATATGGATCTCAACTTCCTTAGTCCATTCTTCCGATGAATTCAAAGAAACCAAATTTTCATTTATAAAATTAGAGGTGCAATGGTTTGAAGATGATGAAGATCCGACCATATTTCCGTAGAATATCCAAATGGGGAAAATATCATCGTAGGGAATACTTTAAGATATTACACTATGGAATCATAGCAATATGGAAAATACAATCAGAATTATAAAGCGTAGATAGAATGGTAGGGCATTTACTAGTTATATCACCTCTAAGGAGAGGGTGAAAACCGCAGGCTTTTGGCCTTTGCCTGCATCAGTTTCATGTGGACCCATGAAACAAAAAAGGTAAATGACACACTCCTCTGAGTTTATACCCTTTGGAAAATTATATCCACAGATCTAAAGAGTGGATCCAAAGAGAAGCAAAAAAAAAACAAATGAGAAGAGGAAAATTCCACTTTCAGGAAAAAACCATATCAGCCTGTTTGGTAATGTTGTATAAGAAAAATGGTGCAAGAATAACTCTCGCTAGGTTGGGTTCCTTAGTACAGCCTCTGGTGGGGACCTACGCTAAATTTAAGGAAACAAAAATGAGTTTATGGGCCTTATACAATATCTCCCCACAAAGTCGACTAGTTAAAATCAGCTAAAGAGAAGCAGATGATCAATGAAGAAGAACCCACTTTAATTGTGCGCTTCGTAGGGAGTCACTAGAAATCAGCCATCGAATATGTATCATAGTATAGCAGCAACAAATCATACTTTTAATGAAGTTCCTTAAGAATTACAATGAATTTCATGAGGAAATAAGCAAGAAATCTTTATGCAACAGATGTCGCATTATATGTAGAAAGTGTGTAAATGAATAGAAAACGGCCCCTTCTGAAGTGTGATTTAGTAGTATGAAATTAGATTAAAGATATACAGAAAATTCATGGTTGAAACATCAGATCTATATCAGATCTGGAAACTACTCAACCTTATAATCAAGATCCCCTGGGGGCTTCATAAAATAATGCACCGGGAAGTGTGTAGATTCAAATTTTTATACAGACAATCACAGTAAAGCTTCAAGACTTCTGAAGATGAATTTCTGTATTAAACTGAATATCAGATCTAAACAATAATTATCAGCAAGATACAAGATTAGTTCTCAAGATGAGAGGCAAGCCTCAATCATCCGAGATCTATTACAAGAGGAAATCACAAAACAATAGCAACATCTTAAGAAAATAACACTCAGTCTTTCAAGAATAATGCACAATAGCTTGCAGCTAATGTTACAACAGCTGAAATATACAGACCGAAGAAAAATATGGGAGAAACCTCTTCCGTGGTCACAAGACACCCTCCCCCGAGAGGAAACTCAAAACAACTAGATCCTCGTTACATCTAGAATCCCACTTACTACACTTACGTAGGAGAAACCCTCAAAGTGAGCTAGCACTCTGCCAATAAAAGCATAGCTTGGCCTCCAACCTAATAGTGGTTCAATCTAGCTCACTTCTCTCCAAGAGCCACTAACAAGGATAGAGTGATTCCAACAGGAAATCCCTCTCTCTCTCTCGCTAAACAACAAAGAGAAATGGAGTTGCCTTAGCAAGCTCGAAAATGAAAAATGATCAACAACCTCCCTCATGAGCCTTCATCCTCCTTTTATAACATTTGGAGTCTCTTTGGAAAACCCTAAAACACTTTCCTCTTTTTGGTTCCTTTCACACTTGAAACCTTTCTAGAATCACAGCATAGTCCATCAAGGGAGGTTCATTGAACTTCAGACAACGCTATTGACTCGTCAAATAGATTCCTTTAGTGGTCTCTGCCCTTTCACACTGCAAGATTTTATTTCAATGGCCTAATTATGTCTCTTTTCACATAGGAACCGATTTATTTCGATTTGGTGTGAGGATTAGGCATCTCTCGACAATTTATTCATTAAACATGAAACACAAAGTAAATAAGAAAATTAATGTTCCAAATTTCACCGAAGTTAATTTAGGAACATTACAAATTTCCCTCCAAAATTTTGCTTGTCCTCACAACCGTAAGGGTGTCACAAAACTCCCTTGCTCTCCCTCGTGGCCTCCCACGTATAGTCTCCTCCATTGCTCGAATTTTCTGCAATATCTTTTTTTTTTCGCAATGGTCCTTCCTTAAGATGCAAGTTTTCCCTCAAGGAATCAAACTCAAAGGCTCTCATCATGAAGAAATGGAAGGTTGTTGTGGAAACCTTTCAACATCCATGGCCTCCTCAAGATAGCGATGTCTATCATGTTCCCATGATCCATGAAAGACTTTCATCCACATGCTGTCATCAAAATGTAATGGATCACCTCCTGTACTCAACCATAGAATATCTCCTCCCCAATACAATGGAGAGGCATGTCACCAACCACCATGTGGCTCTACCCCAGAAAGGAGTGATTTACTTATAGTGGCCATACAAAATCTCATGCCCCCATGGAAGCACAATGCAAAAATAATGGCGAAATCCTTCCCCCAAGGGAACATCTAACAAGTGTGCCTTTCCTCCAACTATGCCCCCAACAAAGATAAGGACATATTTAGTCAGGAGATCACATTAGGAGCATGCTAGCCGCCATGTGTGATATATAAGAAGGAAGATGCTCCCTCATGTGCGTGGGCCCAAGACAGCTTTGATCTCTCAAATTCCATATAATATGATATGACAAGTGCTTTCCCCCAACAACACTTGTTTCTGCTGCCTCTGCTGCCCTTGGAGAATGTACAACATGGTTGGTGTAAAAGAATCACACCATGAGGAATACAATAGTTTTCCAAGGTTCTCCAAGGAATGGCTCCGTATCAACATAGTCATGGCCTTGGGATGGCCCATGAGACCTGATCATACTTAGTGCCCCATCTTGGCACCATGCCTTGCAAATGAGTGTTATGTGCTTATAAGTATATAGGAGATGAAAAATAATGCTCAAGAGGATGAGCTCTACATACTTGTTTTACATCATTAGGTAACTCATGGATGAGTTCCTCCTCACACTCAAAGAATAAGGAGGTGTGAATGGTGGCTCCTCCCAAGAGTTATGTTCCATGTCCTTCACCAAGTAGTCACACTTCCTCATATGAGAGTACACATATTCTTTTCAGGGATTCCTTCCCATATGAATCCACCTAAGAGAGTGATATGTTTTGACAAAACCAAAGTGGGGCTTGGAAAGCAAGATTTCAGTGATGGCATAAAATAGTCCTCCTTGAGTTTGGACCATTATTCAAAAGAATGAGACTATAGAAACAGATAATTCCATCTACCACCTTGAACCTTTCATCCTTCACTTCCCCAAGTTAGTCCCCCATGTGAAAATGTTCTTGGAGTATTCCATTTTGAGTTAAATCCCAACAAGGATCTGCTCTCCAAGAATGACAAGGTTACAGTAGAGTCTCCGAAAATCAACCCTCGTCTTCTCACATGGCTCCCATATTTGACATCCTGATATCAAGATCACATGTTGAGCATCATAATCATCCTCTCTTGATGCCCCATTTGCGCTTTTTCACATTACTGCCAAGATTGGAGCATATGGAAATCAACCTCCCCTTGGAAGGTCTTTGTTTTCCAAAACCTCCTCCTTTTGGCCCATGTATACAAGAGGGTAAGGATCCCCTGCTATCTTCGTAACTTTGTGAATGAAGAAATCATGTTCTACCCCCAAATATTTAGAGTTTCCATGTGCCCTCACGCTCATGCCATCATAGATCTCTCGATTTCTCCTTTCTCGCGTGTGTATCTCGAGTGGGAGTTTGCAATGTCCTTTTTCAAGAAACTCGCTCATCTCTCTCCTCGAATGCTTCGAGAGATTCTCTACACTCCAGGAAGAAGCCCCCAAGGCTCCCTCCTTAGCCAAGTTATGCATAAGCAGCCCAAAGGTGAGAGAACACTTAAATTGCCTCCTATCAAGAGGTGCTCCTAGTAGAGGACCCTCCTTGCAAGAGGTGTCATGAATAGAGGAATATGGATGTAGGCACAAATTTGTCCCTACCTTCAATGCATAAGTCCTATTGCCTCCTTTGTACTTCCAAGTTCTAAAGTAGATAAGGGTTCATGCTTTCTCCCACCATGTGATGCTCTTCCTCCTTTCTACCTCCCTATCTCCAAGACCTCATCATCGATCAATGACACGGCGTCTCATGCAGACAGAGATCTCAGGGACTTCTTGCAAGAGGGCAAGAGTCCTTCTCTGGAGCAAGTGCTCCAACCCTCTCCTCATGAAGTGCTTGAGGTGCCCCTGAGGTGACCGCGTTCTCATCTCCCACTTCCTCCTCCTCCTCGAATAATCGAAATTGTCCCACGAGAGACAATAGACTTTGATCAACTATTGAAGGACAGCCTTCATGCTTTCTCAGATGAGGACTTCTTCACTAATTAGAGATCTTGCTCCTCGGGCAATGCATCAATCAAGCTCACACCTTATTTTCCCCCCTTCGCTAGAAGGAATTGACTGGAAAATGCTAAAGCCGATGATGGCCTAGTGCTCATATCCATGAGATGATCTGCACGTTCCTCATGCACATCCGTAGATCTCGATTGGAAGTTCTTCTTTTTGAACCCTCGGGGAGCTTCATCGTTGCTTCTCTTTTCTTTCTCGCACATCCTCCTTGGGAGGTTCTTCTTAAATCTAAATAGAGATGTGAGATTAATATCATCCTTTCCATGTTTCTTGCTCTTACTTCCTCAATGATAGCTTGATCTCACAAGCAAAGCCAAGAGATTACGTTTTGATACCACCGTAATATCCCAAATGGGGAAAATAGGCTCAAAGAGGGAATATCTTTAAGATATTCCACCATGGGACCCATAGAAATATGGAAAAACACGTCTTAAAATTCTAAACCAGAGAGAACAGAATTTATCGGTTATATCACCTCTATGGAGGAAATCGAGAGGCTTCCCCTCGGTCCATTCCTGCATCAGTCATAGAAGACCGATGAAATAAAAAAGGGGTGGAATGACACACCTATCTTGGATTTTTATACCATTTAAAACTTAGATCTACAAATCTAAAGAGGATCAAGAGAATAAAAAACCAAACAACAGAAGAGGGAAATTCCACTTCCCGGGAAAAACCCAAGAGGTCAACAATAATGCCAGAAGAAAACAAAGAACAATGTTACCTAGGCTGGGTTCCCTTAGTATAGGCTAGACCCCCATGCTTAATTTAAGGAAAAATAAAAAAGGAGTTTAAGGCCTTATAATGATCTCCTGGCCAAAGTCGTAATTAGTTAAAAATCGCCCAAAGAGAAGAGATGATCAATGAAGAAGAACCCACTAGAATTTGCATTTTTTCAGAGAGTCAACGTAAAATCAGCCAATTAAACTCTTATTATAGTATAGCAGGTAAACTGGACTTTTAATGAAGTCTTTTAAGAAGTATAGTGAACTGTACAGAAATAAGCAAGAAATCTTCCAAATAGGAGCCTACATTATATGTAGAAAGTGTGGCAATGAATAAGGTTAGAGTCCTCTAAGTGTGATTCAGCAAGATAGACATTAGATTACATTCATATAAAATTCATGGCTAAAACATCAATCCATATCAGATCTAGAAACTACTTAGCCTTCTAATCAAGATCCTCTGGGGTTTTTACAAACATACTGGGAAGTGTAGATCTAACTTTTATACACAGATTCATAGAAAGCCTCCAGTAATTTCTGAAGATGACTTTTATTGTAAACCTAATATCAGATCTAAACAATAAGTATCAAACAAGCCACAAGATTATTATTCAAGATGAGAGGCAAGCCTCAATCATCTCAGAGATCTATTACAAGAGGAAATCACAAAACAATAGCATCTTATGAAAATAACGCAGACTTAAGAATATTGAAAGCAAAGAGCTGTAGATAATGTTACAAAAAATCGAAATATACGTATCTAAAGCAAAAAATATGGAGAAACCCTCTTCCGTGTGGTCATCACAACAAGCAAGACACCCTCTCGAAAGGGTAAACAACTAGATCCTTGCAGTATCTAGGAATCACTAATACACTTACAACAACAACAAAACCTCAAAGGAGCCGCCGTTGTCAATGCAAGTATAGCTTGGCCTCCAACCCGGAGCAATGGTTCAATCTCAGCTCACTTCCTCCAAGAGCTACTCGTGAAGGATAGATGATTCTGCATCGCAACTTTTCTCCTCGTTAAACATCAAAGAGAAATGGAGTTGCCTTAGCAAGCTCGAAAATGAAAATGATCAACAACCTCCCCGCGAGAGCTCTCTTCATCCTCCTTTGTAACAATTGAGTCTCTTTGGCAAACCCTAAACCACTTTCCTCTTTTGGTTCTTTTCACACCCTGAAACCCCTTTCTCAGAACTACATACCATCAAGGAGTGTTCAATGAACTCAGACAACGCCGTTGACTCGCTTTCAAATAGGATCTTCTTCGGGTGGTCTGGGCTCTTCACACCCTGGGCATTTCTGCTCAATGGTTTAATTATGTCTCTTTTCACATAGGCACCGATTTGATTCCTGATGAGCAAGGAGGATTAGCTATCATCCTTGACAATTTATTCAATAAATATGAAAATACAAAGTAAATAAGGAAAATTAATGTTCCAAATTAGCTAAAGCTAATTTAGGAACATTACATTTCCTGCCCTGAAGATTTCAGACAATTTGGGTGAGTCCAACCTGGTCTTCATATAATTGATTAGTGAAATCGATAATGAGAGAAATATCTATTATCATCTCGTTATAAATATAAGCCGATCAATCCTTTAGTTTATAATTAGATACAAGAGGTACGATGGCAATATTTGGGTGGACACCATGTGGTTATGCGTCCGCCAAAAATAGCTTTGTGTTGACCGGCTATGGGCATGGATGTGTGCATCTTAGATGGGTTTATAAAATATTTTGATTTTATTTGGTTTAAAATTTAATTTTTAATTACAGCATGCACATCGTATCGATGTGATGGGTTTATGAAAATTATATTTGGAATTAAATGGTTTAAAAGTAAGTATTTTATTTTATAAATGAAATGGTTTTTTCATTTGAAGTTGAAAATATCGTGAATGAGTAATATTTTATTATTATTATTATATAAATGGATTAAATATTTTGAAAAACCCAAGGACACTCAAATTCTCTAAAATAAATAAATAGAAGAAAAATGCTATTTTATTAAAAAACAATACACAAATTTCCATGAAACTTTTTCTCCGCTCTTTTCTTACAAGATGATTTTCATATATAGCTAACCTATCACTTATTCATGGTCCCCTCGTGCCTCTAAGCTATTTGCACAAAAATGGGGAAAGTAAGTTGAAATTTTCATCCTTTGGTGAAATTCCAAAAAGTACCTTATACATATATCAAAACAACATATTTTCAAAAAATATCAGATTAGTCCTTTGCCCACTCGCCTTCGTGAGAAACATTAAGCAACCATCTAGTGCCCGGTATTCTTTTCTTATGAGTAGCTTTTGCTACCATTGTATGTCATGCATCCGTATTCAAAGGTTCAGAAATATCTACCACTTTCCTTTAGGATCTCTCTTTTAGATAAGGTGTTAGTGATTCCGTTTCTTTGTTCCTATAGATATGTTCGACCGTGACTTTTGAAAGTCCTTGACTGGGTCAGCATGCGGAACATCCAGCTTGTTAAGAATCGACGTCCGGTTTTTTCTTCCTTTAATCCACCGATGATGCCTTTTGCATCCCCAAAGATTTTAATGCGCCTATACCAAGCCATTTAGATGGGGCCAAGACTTCCCATAAGGAAATTGATTTTTGGGCAAATTTCTTCGTACCCTCCCCCCTTCCCGTGCGAAGTGGTGCCATTAATACTTTCATGCATATAAAAAATTAAAATACAGCTACATTTCCTCCTTGCACTAGACCTACTAAAAACTTAATCGCAAAGAGTGCAACAAGTCCCTTATCTTAGGAGTCCTATATTTTTTACTCTCCTTCGTAGTTCCACCTTCATTAAAGTATGCCAAAGTCTTAATAATATCCTCATAGTGTGTAAATCTATCCATTTAGCATTAAAGAGGATGGAATTCCTCCTTCTCCATATAGAACAACATATATAATAAGGTAATGTGTACTATTCGGCCTTCTCCTCCATACTTTAAAAAATACTTGCATTTACTATAAAGGAAGTCGGAAAAACAAGCTTGAATGCATCGAGCACCTCGACCGTAGTGCTATGATGTAAGGGAAATGAGAAAATAAATGTGAGTTATCCTCGCACCTTTCAAGTATAATCCACAAATACCGGGCCCATCAAGCCATATTTCTATAGGTCTACCCCATTCAAGAACTTGTCATGTATAGCCAACCAACATAAAGCCTTAATTTTTGTTGGGGATAGCCATTTCCAACATGTGCAAACGATGGAGGAGGTACCATCTTCCAAATTTTTTAAATATTTTTGTATATATATTGTAATACCCGCATTTCATTTTAAGTATGCCAAGACATGTCATTTGGTCCTTCTATCTCGTGATCGATATCCCAACTTCTTGGAAGGTATGATGTATGTTTCCTATTATGGCCTCAAATCCACCCCTGCCAGCCGAGGAAGGTAGAGTCTAGTGTATCAAATCACGCTAACCGGTAGCCAGTCTCTACTCGCACCTGGAGGGTTTCTCCCAAGTCAATCTCAAATAAAAACAATCGCTGAGGCTTGAAATGACTCTAATGAAGGAAGCACTTAGGCTAGGTATATTTTAAAGAGTCAGATTTGATTTTGAGGGTGTTTGTTGGATCAAAGGGAAAGGAAGATTTTGGGTCTAGGAAATGAGCAATTTTCACAGTGATCTAAATGGGCAAGGTAGGCACTTTATTTGACACTTTCAATTTTTAATGAAAATGCAGAGCTTAGACAAGTGTGGAGTCAAAAGAGGGCAAGAAATATTTAAGGATCCTCTTCAAACAAACTTCTTTCAAAAACATTGAAAATTAAACAAATCCTAGGTAGAGCACTAAATTTTAATGGATTCTACCTTTTTATCCTTATTTTATTAACTTTCTAAGAACAAACTGTGAGGAGAATGATACAGACTTAAAAACATTAGTGGAGTTACATTTGTAGAGACAAACACATTATCAAAGCAAATTACCACAAGAATCCCATAGAGTGTCATAAACCCCGGGTTCATTCCTACAAAAATGCAGAGATGAACAATGATGCCTGCAAATCCAAGTGTCCAACCTATGCTAATGAATGAAAAATTACAAGATATAAGCAACCAAAAGCTCATCCCAGCCTCTCAGTGGTCGAGCTCTGTCAAAGTTTAGGACCGTTCCAACAAAATCTAAACTAAGAATCCAGAAAAGTGAATGTACTCGCCTCTACAAACTAGGAACCGATTCATTCGCCTGCACTCGATGGACAGAATCAACCTCCATGAGTGAAAATTTAACAAAACATCAAGATCCATCAAAATACATCCAATTACATCATGAGTTTAACATTTGGAAGTAAAGAAAAGTCAAATGTCAAAAACTAGGCGGTGAAATGCAGTTACCGAGTCCAAAATGAGCAAAAATCCCCAATGCACCGCACCGATTTCTCTCTTATGTTATTACGTTTAGCTTGGAGCCAATTTTTGAAGGCCTTCCCGGTGTCCAAATTAGCTCCAAGTGGGTTTGCTGAAATTTCTTATCGTCTAATTTCCAACACAAGTGGAATTTCGAATTTTTCTTCCATTTTTCCCTCCAAAATGAGTTCTCCCCAACACCGGCTCTCGTGTGTCCAAAAAGGGGCATAAAGGTCATTTTTGTGGTGTTTTTCGACTCCTTTGGAAGCCCAAAACTTGTCAAAACATTCTGGCCATAAGTAGGCATGCATAATTTTCCAAGAAAAATCCAAAAATATAATTTTTTCCCCAAGAGGAGCCTCCCATCAAAAGCGTGCGCCAAGTGGCGTGATGCGTAGAGCCGAAAAATCATAAGCTTAGGCCAAAAATCAAAATTTGCAAAAAGTGTCCCAAATTTCTGAAATCGCCTTCGAATGTCCTCCATCATGTACCATGCTAGGCCAAGGAAGCTCGTCAACATTTGAAGTTTTTCAAGGATTTTTACGCCTCCTCGATGCCTTTCTTCATCTTTGTCGAAGAGGAATGTGTCTCCATGTTTGCCAAAGTTTGTGTTATCTAAGATGAGTTATGAGGAGTTTTGGTGTCTTTGCTTTGGCTGCCAAATGCATGAAAATGTGAGGGACTAATGGAGGGAGAGGGTAAGGATAATTTTAGGAATATTTCCAATTGTAATTTGGGGAATTGAAGGGTTCTATGACAATCTCTAGGCTTTTGGGATAGTAATTGGGGTTTTGGGAATTTTGTAGCTAGGATTTGGGATAATGGGAATTGAGATAGGAATAAGTGACACTTAGGGATATGAGGGATGGTGAGAAATGTGCTAATAGTAGAACTAGGAAAATGGTGAGGAAACAAAAGGATGTGGAAGTGATGGCATAAAAACTAATGTATAAACCCTAGGTCGTGATTTTCGAGCAAGGAAGTAGGGTTTTAATTTTTTCAAATAAATCCTCATACACATCATAAAACACACGTTCATGGCATTTATGTATCTGTTTGACTTACTTGGAATAGAAGGAACCTAGCACATTTGAAATTTTGAAGAAAACCATGGTGAAAAGAGCTTGCAAACCTATGCTACTGCACACAATCCAACGCGTCATGCCACAAACCCAATGTGTCGTGCCATAAACGCAACGCGTCACGCCATTTTACAGAGAATTCGAGACCTTCTGCGAAATTGGGTACATGATAGCTCGTTGGAAATTTTATTGGCATAATTTCCAACACAACTATAATTCTTCAATTTGGAGTTCATTTTCCTATCAAAAATCAAATCTCCCAAGACCGGGTCAAAATGTGTAAAATGAGGTTGCCTACAGAGTCTTGTTGCAACAATATTTGAATGTCTTCCTCAACTCCAAATTGAGTGCATGATAGCTCATTGGAAAGATCTTTGTGTCTAGTTATCATTTGACTTACTGGCAAGTAATTTGGCAAACCAAGCTAGGAGAAATATTGATTGTCCCAAGGCTTCGCAGGTACATAAATTCTCCAGGCAACCGTATTTTCGACATTTCCCTAAAACCATGACACCTCGTGTAAAAGGTGAAGGGGTGCCTTTCCTCTGGCAGAACAATGGACAAAAATCTCTCATTTTTCCCAAATTCATCTTTTTATTGCTAAAAAACATCATTGAGTAAAACCTATCCCGATGTGTGGAAATAAGGATTGTCGAAATGAAGGGAAATGAAGTGGGATAAGGAGCTTCTAAATTCTTGAAATCTTTTTCTGGGAATTTGGGAGGGATGTTAGGAATTAGTAGAGTGGGAATTTCAAATATTAAGTGAAGGGAAGGGGTCCAAATGGAAAAACACAGGCCTAGCCTAGAAAATTTCCCCCAAGTTGTAGCAAGAAACAGGGTTTAGTGCGAAAATGAGGAATTTGAGAGATCTCAAAGATGGAAGTGTTTAATAAGGTACATTTAGGATAGAAGCAAAAGGAATACGTGATACAAGTTTTTCCTAAGGATTTGACCATCCAAGAGAAATTACCTCCAAAACCCTACATGAGAGGGAAATGAACCTTACCTAGGCACAATTGAAGCATGAACAAGGTGTGAAATTACCTGTGCTGGAACTTGAAATGATGATGAAAACTCCTATGAATGATGGTACACTACCGAATGGTGACATGGACCAAAATTTGGACAAATTTGAAAGGAGTGAAAACAAACCTAGACCTAATACCTAGTGACCAAATTTTACTTGAAGATTCACCGAATGACAAAACTTGACCTGACACCTTAAAATCACTTAAGAGCATTTGATCACCGGAGGAAGGCTAAAAAATAATCGACACTAACATTGGCTCCAATGGGGATGGTGGCTCCTTGGAGGTGCCAAGAACTACGCATCTTTGGAAAGAAGACAAGGTTTCCTTTATCCATTGAAATGGAGGCAAAACCCAAACCAAAAATGCATGATTGAAAAATGATGACTTGACGACACAAATTGACTCTCAATCAATTAAAAAACTAACTCCTACATTTCCTAACACAACCGAAAAAAATCAGGAAATGATGCTCAAAGTAGAGCTTATTCATCAAAACTGCTTCATCAGCTTCATTCATCACTTGATCAAGTGAAATGAAACAACCAATGAAACCAAGTAAGTATTACATTTGTTTTTTGAATTATTTGCAAGTGCTCGCTATGCGAACAACAAGAGAACTACCGAAAGGAAACTCCTGAAAAATCCTGTGAACAAATATCCGTTGAATGATATGGATTCTCTATCCACCTCCAAAAACATCAGACAAGGATCTTGAAGTTCATGCACACTAGGACTTAGCTCATCCACAATGGATTAATTCTCTTCTTCATAACATGAATGCAAAATTTTCTTCGAGATTTATGATGAGTCTCTCACAAAATGAGAAAAAGATCTACCTACGGGATCAAGTTTACACGTTGACACGTTTCAAGCTCACATGTAGTCAATGGAGAAAGACTTTCTTGATAGTAGACATCATCCAACACATCACCATTAAATATGAAAAACTTGTGGAAAAGACCGGCTGCAACTCCATTTTCTATTATTTCGATGAGATTACATGACTTTTCACAAGTCGCCATTTGAAGATTTACTATGCCAATTTCCTTAAAAAATGAGCTCATTCAAAACAAAAGGTACTCAATCATCTTGCACGTCTGATCGTATGTGCCGTATTCCAAGTCCTCATCTCAACTTGAAAATCAATGGCATTTGGGGCCATGTAAATTTGGATATGAGAAGTCTTGAACAAGGTTTTCATTGCCCTCAAGATGTCCATCAAGACTTCATTACGCTGATTTTGGATTGCATGGATGTTCCCGATAAAATTGAAACGAAGAAAAAAAAAAGGAAAAGATCCTTCACTTAGCTTCAAAATTTTTTACCTTCTCGCTATTGTCACAATGATATGTATTGGTTGATCACCGTACTGCCGAAAGTAACTTCTCCTTCCACAAACTAGTTGTTGTCCGCAACATTAGCTTCTATTTGGAGAACATAATCATCATCATACCGATAAACCGAGGCAAAATCATCAAGATAAAACACACTCTATCATGCATACATGTAAAATAAACAAATATTCTTTCTCTAAGATGACTACAAAAAAATCACTATGGTCAAATCGGAATAAGAAATAAAATGTTTTGGATCATGAATTTGTTCTTCTTTAATTAGTGAGTCATGGTCGAACATTATACCGTTTCTGTAAGACTGTATCATCTCTTCCATCGTACTACCAAATTTCAAGCTTTACCTTCTAGAGATGTTGATTCTCCAATTCATGTTTTTCATCTCTTCTTCTTTTCAAATTTTCCTTCCTGATCAACAAATGAGCCTCTACATCTGTATCGCATCTATTTCATCTCTTCATGTTGCAAGATTCCTTTCTCTCTACCTCAAACTCATTTTTCAGATCAAAGGCAATCTTAGTGCAAGAGAGCGGATCCAAGAGGAGGTCTTATATTAATCGGCATTGAATAATAAAATTGGTTAAATCTGCAGAAAAATGTTGCATTGTCTCCTTGGCGCCTTTTTCACCGTTATACTTTTCTATAATCAAGAAAGGGTTCGGTTCGACCACCCACCTCGTCGAGGAAAACTTTGACGAACTACTAGAACTTGTTGCTCGTATTAGCGGTTTTGAATCAACTCTTGACTTTGCCTTGCAAAGAAAGAGAAAAATCCTAATACCGACATCCTCTTCATCAACTTCTGGTAAAAAGGTCAAGAAAAGAATCAAAAAATTCGTAACATGTCTCTACCAAGGATGTTGTCGCATTCACTACCAAATCTTGGTAGATATAGATCACGATTTTTAAAATTGTTGGGATATAGAGGTAAAATCATGAGGCTTGTATCGATCTAGAATTTTACAAGGTATAGGGGTATGTACAAGTGTCGTAGAATCGGGCCTTGGTCTCTGAGAACCATCGCTGAAGATAGTCATCACAAGATTCGTAAAAAGGTCTCGTACTGCTCAAAAGCATGCAAATATTTGGCATTCACAATATTCAAAAGGGAAGGGAATCCAAAATGTAGGCCAAGGATCTTTTCTCAAAAACAATATAATTTTCAAAGCCCTCTTGACATTCTCGGGAAAACATAAGAAACACTTATGACAAAGAACAAAATGTCTTGGGATGAAATTCCAACTTGAATACCGATCTTTCCATATTGTCCTTTCATGTTTCTACCGGGTCGTGTTTACTTCCCGAAAGGGAATCCTTGATCCGATCTCGAAACTCCATTTAGAGCTTCAGCAGTGATTTCATCCTTGCAAAGGTCTATCTTTGTCCACCATCAACAATCAGATATGAACTTGATTAGATCTTTACCGAGGAAAATTAGATGTTTAGTTCGTTAAACTAGACCGGAGATTGACCGAAACAACATTCATCTACTTTCACTAATGCAAAGCAAGAGCATTTCGAAGGCTACCTCGGCTAACTTCGTGCCTCCTATCGTAGTTTATAAAGAAAACAACAAACCTTTCTTCCTCAAAGATGGTCGACACTATGTTATGGCTCAAATCCATCTTAGGGATGAGGAAGGAAGAGTCTAGGTAACATCAAACCACACGCTCAATTTGGTAGCTAGCCCTACCGCATCGTGAGGGCTCTCTCCTCCGGTCAATAATAAACAAAATAATCAAAAGAGGCTTGAGATGACTTAAATAAGGTTGATTTTAGGTTAGGTATATATGTAAAATATTTTGATTTGATTTTGAGGGTGTTTGTCGGATCAAAGGGAAAGCAAGTGTATTTCGTCTAGGAAATGAGCATGGCAGTGATCTAAATGAAAGGTAGGCACTTGATTTGACATTCTCTAATTTTTAATGAAATGGAGCTTAGACAGCTTGTGGAGTAAAAGGAAATAAATATTCATGATCCTCTTCAAAACAACATTTAAAACATGGCAATTAAACAAACGTTTAGGTAGAGTAATTTGAAATTTTAATGGATTCTACCTTTATCCTTATTTGTTTAACTGAAGAAGAAACTGTGAGGGAGAAATGATACACATAAAAACATCAGTGGACTTACATTTGCAGAGAGAAACATTATCAAACTGTTAACACAATAACCGACAGAGTACGCAAACCCCTGTCTATTCCTTTGCCAAAATGCGTATATGAATGTACAATGATGCTCAAAGAAATCCCTAAGTGTCCAACCTATGCTAACGACTAAAAAATTACAAGATATAAGCAACCAAAGAATCCAAGGCCGAAATTTAGGGTCTAGCTCAAAGTTTAGGAGCTGAATGGAATAAAAATCTAACCGAGTAAACTAGAAATTAGGCAAAGGAACAACTTGCCTCTATAAACTAGGAAACCAATTCATTCGCCTGTAATTCACTCGAGTGGATGAATCAACCTCCATGAGTGAAAATTTCTAACAAAATTACATCAATATCCATCAAAATATCCAATTACATTATTATTTTAACATTTGGAAGTAAGAAATTCAAAATGTCAAAAACTAGTGAAAAAAAAAAGAGTCACCGAGTCCAAA
This sequence comes from Pinus albicaulis, assembly GCA_034641835.2. NCBI lineage: Eukaryota > Viridiplantae > Streptophyta > Pinopsida > Pinales > Pinaceae > Pinus > Pinus albicaulis. The sequence goes on along the minus strand of JAXQQM020081472.1, from coordinate 162,272 downwards.
ATGAGCAAAAATCCCCAATGCACCGCGTTCGATTTCTCTATATATGTCGTGCTGGGCTTGGGAGCTGATTTGGAAGGCCTTCCTGGTGTCCAAATTAGCTCCAAGTGGGATGTTTTGGAAAGTTCTACCTTTCTACTTTCCAACACAAGTGGAATTTTCTGGATTTCTATTTCCATTTTCCCCTCCAAAATGAGTTCTCCCAACACCGTTCTCAAACTGAAAAGGGCAAGAAGGTCATTTTTAAAGCTTTTTGACTTTCCTGAAGCTCAAAAATTGTCAAAATATCTTGGCCATATATAGGCATACATAATTTTCCATGGAAAATCCAAAATATAAAGTTTTAACCAATAGAAGCCTCCCATGAAAAGCGCACCAAGTGGCGCGACGTTGTGAGAGCCTAAAAATCGTTCTTACAAAAAAAAATCAAAATTTTGGTAAAAAGTGTCCCAAATTTCTTGAAATTTATATTTGCGTCGGGCTGGTTAGTTTCCGTTTAAAATTTTTAATTTTTTCATGCTTTTTACGCCTCTCGATGCCTTCTTCATCTCCGTCATAAGAGGAACGTTCCATGGGTGTTTGCCAAAGTCTCTGTTATCTAAGATGAATTATGAGGAGTTTCTGTGTCTTTGGTTTTTAGCCGTGTAATGTATGAAAATTTTTGAGGGAACATGGAGGGAGGCAAGGGAAGTGTTTGTGAATATTTCCAATTGTAATTTTAGGAATTGAAGGGGCCCAGGATAGCCCTAGGCTTTTTTGGGATAGTAATTGGGGTTTAGAATTTTCGTGTCAGGGATTTGGGATAATGGGAATTGAGATAGGGAATAAGTGAATTTTTAAGGATATGGGGGATAGAGAACAAAGCCGATGGAACTAGGAAAATGGTGAGGAAACAAAATGATGTGGAAGTGATGGCATAAAAACCAATGTATAAACCCAGGCTATGATTTTCGAGCAAGCGAAATAGGGTTTTAAATTTTTTTCAATTAAACTTTCATACACATAATAAAACACACATTCATGGAATTTAAAGGGGTATCCGTTTGAGTTACTTGGACCAGAAGGAACCTATATTTGATTTTTTGAAGAAAACCGTGGTGAAAAGAGCTTGCAGTTCTGGCGTCAGTGCTGAACCCAATGCGTCGCGCTATTAAACCAACGCGTCGCCCACAGACCCAACGTGTCGTGCCATTTTGAGGAGACTTTTGGAGACCTTTCCTGTGTTGTCAAAATTAAGCACATGATAGCTCGTTGGAAATATTATTGAGTCTACTTTCCAACTTTTGCACTGTAATTTTTCAATTTGGAGTTCATTTGCCCCTGTAGGGTTAATCAATCTCCAAGACCTGCCTAAAATGTGAAAAATGAGGTCGCCCACAAGTAATGTTGCCAGTCAACGTTAAAGGTCTTCCTCAACTCAAAATCGATCTCATGATAGCTCATTGGAAATATCGTTGTTTCTAGTTATCATTTGACTCATCAAGAAAGTCATTTCGCCAACCAAGCTAAGAGAAATCGTGATTTTCCAAGGTCACTTTAGAGGTGCATCAATTTCCGAGGCAACTAAATTTTTGAAATTTCTAACCATGACACTCCGTGTAAAAATTGAAGGGATTTTTTTCTTCCTTGGCCTATTTTGAAAACCTCTCTCGCCTTTTCCCAAATTCATCTTTTTATTATTGCCTGTAAACATCATTGGAGTAAAACCTACTCCATGTGTGAACAAGGGATCATTTAAATGAAGTGAAATGAAAGACATGGAGATTATAAATTCTTTGAGAAAATTTTTGGGAAGTTGGGAGGGATGTTAGGAAGTAGGGAAAGTGGAATTTAAAAGATTAGATGTGAGGTAAGGTCCAAAAGGGAAAAACACAAAGCCTAGCCTAGATAATTGCCAAGTTGTAGCAAGAAATTGGGGTTTGGTAGCAAAAATGAGGAATTTGAGATCTCAATGATGGGAAGTGTTTAATAAGGTACATTAAGGATAGGCGAAGGTAAGCAAGGAATATCGTGATACAAGTTTTTCTACGATTTTACCATCCAAGAGAAATTACCTCCAAAACCCCAAGAGAGGGAAATGAACCTACCTAGGCACAATTAGCATGAACAAGGTGTAAAATGACCCAATGGAACTCGACATGATGATGAAAACCCTTCCGAATGATGGTACACTCTCACTTGAATGGTGACATGACTAAATATTTGGACAACTTTGAAAGGAGTGAAAACAAACCCTAGACTCAATACCTAGTGACCAAATTCTTACTTTGAAGATTCATCGAAATGACAAAATTTGACCTTGACACCTTAAAATCAGTTCAGAAGAGAATGTTCGATCACCGGATAGAAGGTCGTAAAGACCGACACTAACATTTCTTACCACCAACAAACTAAACAGGATGTTCAATTCTTCAAATTTTTAGCCCAAGCCATCGAGTCTAAATGTTGGGGATTTTGTACAACAATCTATTTTTGGAACATAATATTCTTGCCATGAATATGGTTAAGTAACCGAAAGGACAATGTGTGATTGCTGTAATGCCCGAATAGTGTTGAGTTTGATTTTTTCTCGGTATTTCCATCTCCACGTCCCAATGAACATGCCTCTCTTGTAAGTACATCACCCTATACATGTACTTCCAAATGCAAGAGACATGTGATTTTTTCTTTAGCCCCAAATGTAATCTAAGTCAAGAAACATCCTAAAAAAATTTCCTTAAATAATCGTAGACCATAACCCATCTTCGTCCACCACTCTCTAGAGGTTTTTTTATAGCCAAAGGCCTATTAAACTATCCCGAGTCTATTATAACCCAACCCACTTCTTCTATCGGCTTGGATATGTGTACCCATATGAGAATATGGATCTTACTTTTAGTCTCTCCATGATATACTCCACCAAAATGAAATTCGCCATGATAGTTTGTATATTTTTTTATTGTTTCTCTTGGAAGCATGAAAAGATGCATCAAGTAAATGAAGAGATTCTCAATGACCGATTTTAGCATAACCAACCTTCCTACTTCAATGAGAGATCTTTATGATTCAATTTTTCCAAATTATTCACCTTGAGAGTCACTTACCCCACCATGATTTTATATCTCTTTGTCTTGAATCTAAATCCTAAATAAGTGATTCCATCCTCTATTGAAATTGTATGCACAATATATTACAAATCTATCGAACCAATATGTATTCCCCTCCACCGTGAATCGAATTGATTTCATTCTATTCATGGCCAAACTCGTGGCTTCATCGATTTTTTGTATAATTTTATGAAACTTAGCCCATACACTTTGTCTTTTCCACCAAGAAGAATATCATCAAAAAATATTAGATGTGAGACTCGAATCGTCTATTCACTTCTACGACAATACCCATTTCCGATGTAAGTCGTGTCCTCCCGCCATCGAATCGAAAACCAAAACAAAACAAGATGAGGCGGCACATCCCCGTCGCAATCCTCATGTGCCAAGAAGAAGGAGGAAGGATATATTTTGATCAAAAAAGCAGAGAAATTATATAACGAATACACGCCATGATCCAAAGGAATAAACATGGTAATAGCCATTTTGAGAAGTAATAAAGTAAGGAATTCCCGCCTACAAAAATCGTAGGCTTCTTTAAGGAGATCAACCTGAGAAGACAATACCCAGACACCGACGTTTTGGCAATATGAAGCATTTCTTATAATTCCAACTACGTCATGAATCGTTGGACTCGCCATGAAGCCAAATCGTTTAGGAGAAACAAATTTATACAGAATGAGATTGAGTCTCTCGGGCTAGCAATTAAAATTCATTTTGTATATCGTGTTACAAAGTGATATGGGTTTGAATTCCCCAAAAGTTGTGGGCTTCCTCATTTTCTAGATAATGTCAAGAAGGTGGTGTTGATCACTCCGGGATGTATTCACTCATTTGCAATAGCAAGCAGATCTGTGGGAGAACAATTCTCAAACAAGTGTTGGCTGTTTGACAGATTGAAAAAATAAAAAGATAAGGCAAACACTGGGAACAATATTTAGAGTTCCGTGATCTAGTCCTCCTATTCTCAAAGAGGATCTCTCAAATTTTTTTTTTGCAAAGGTATATCTAAAGCAAGCTTTTATGCATTGATTTTAGACTAGTTATTAAGTGCAAGTGTTTGTTTGGTTTGTTTGTTTGTTTGGTTGAATTAGTATAGCAAAACATGAAAGGTTCAGGGTAGTATAGATAGAAAGAAGAAGCAAGCCGTGTTCATTGGGAATGGAGTCAAGAAGAGGTTTATGAAAACTCATCAATGGACAGGACATTCAAAGGGAAAATCTAACTTGCCAAGGATCCTTAGTTTTGTGAAGAGATGGACATTAATGATTATGAAAGAGAGTTTGAATTTTCAACAAAGTGAAAAACTTAAAACATAACTTGAACAATAAAGAGGTATTTGATAGACAGGCTAACCATGAATTCTACAAACCACACTTTAAGCAAATAATGACTTCAATAAAAATTTCAAGAAATGAAATATAAGATTTGGGGAACACCCTATTTCCTCAAAGATTTTACTTTCAAAGGAATTAATAGAAAACATAAATATTCACCGATAATTGTAGTCATAGAAGAGGAAATACCTAAACATCCATGATTACAACTATAAAGACCCTAAAACAATTGTTCAAGCAGGGACAAAGGGACATGATCAAAACAAAGACTCTCCTGTTCAATCAGGAACAATGGTACCTAAAGGAGACTTCAAAAACAAGCTTTTCAAGTGGAAAGAAACAAGCAGAAAACCATAAACTGTTGCCAGAACCAACTATTTGGAAAACTATTTGAGAAATAAACAAGAATAAGGGTTCAAGATAATGATTAAAGACTCTAGAATATCTTAAAGGCATAACATAAAACAAGAAGGATAAATAGGTTCAAGGTTCTTTAGGAGTTTATTTCAGCCTAAACTTTTCACACCTCACCGTAGTTAGAATTTATGAAACATAATGAAAATAAAAAGAAAAACAATACATACCAAGAATACATCACCAATAACAAGCTTAGGATCCAATGATATATTTCAAGAACAAGCATGTCACAACATCATCAAGCTTCCAAGACTTCAATTTCCTTTCTCTCAACTTCAAACAAATTATGTATTATTTTAGAGTTTCAAAGAGTTACAAATCTGGTACGACCAACCAACCTTAAAATGCTCCCAAGGAGATTTTATAAGAAAATAAGAGGTGGAAGAATTCTAGGGTTGAAGGTAATTAATTCTATACTTTCAAATACACTTCCTAGCTCTGAAACCATGGCAGACACAGAATGTTGAGTTACAACCGTTTCATTTAACTCGTTTCGATTTTTAGGCTTAGTGGGTAAGAAGATTTAATTTGCTGCACTTCTTATCTTTATGCAATAACTTCACCGAGCAACATTGGGATATTTGTTTTTGCTTGTAACAATCCTTTTAGTTGTTCGTCTTAACAAGTTCTGTACTAAGATCTGATTTGGGTATTCTTGAGGCGTAGAGGTTGTGTGGTGCAATTTTGGTAGTTGGGGATTCGATTTACAGTCTCTCCGATGTGGTGCATTCGAGGTCTTTTACTTAAGTCCATGCTCGATCCCTGAAGCTTTAATTAACATCTTTAAATCTTTGATTATGCCTCCGATATTTATCTTTGGACACTAATATTCTTTTATTTATTAGATGCTAAGTGTGGATTAGGCCTCCGATTCTCTTGAATTTGTGCCTTTTAACCTTTAAATTTCGATCAAAAATATTTGATTCTTTTTCACTTTATGCTTTCATCCTATGTTTTTAACGTTGATAGTCTCTAATTAATGATTCTCGACCGTGTTTGCATGTTTGTAGGTGTGGTGAGGTTCAGCGGATATCACCGATACTATGAGGCACAGAAACATAATTGAACTGAGACTTTCCTTTTGTGAATAGGCCTGTGGATCATCATCCTGCCTTTGGTATTATTTTTAAACTATGGAAAACCCCACGTACAACCCTATTAAACAAGAACAAAAGTTATGAAAAATCTCGCGAAAAATAGGTTTAGAGTCGGCTTTGGAGGTTTGGGTACGAGGGGAGGCAGTAAGAGTCATGGATTAAGACAACCACAGTGAGATTGCTTCGATCGCATCACCGAAAAGTTGGGTGAAAAGTGAAATGGGGCCAAGATTGGGGACAGACCGCTCGAATCTGGGAGATCGAATGCCGTGATTAAAAGATGAAAATAAACGTTAAGGAGGTCGCGGTTTAGAAAACCACGGTTATCGCCAGCCGTTCGCACGGTTTATGATTTTTATGAAAAAATGCGTATTCCATATACATTATTACTTGTATTTTGGAAAACAGCCCATATTGCGGAACCTGTGCAATCATGTTCAAAATTACGCGAAACGTGTCGGCAACCATCGGATTGGAGGGTTGTAGATCCAATCGGTGCGGATCGCACATGATGGATGAAGATGCGATGGATATGGGGTCCATGATGACAAGTTTCTACCTGCCAAGAAGGATGGTGGAAACGTGTCATTGAGCGTAACTCGCCGTCGTAACTCGACAAACTATTAAGACGGAAATTGGACTGAGTGTTTTCAAAGTGTGGGTGCGGTGAACCAAGTGAGAAAGAGGCTTCCATATTCTGTATGAAACGGATTCTAAAGAACATCAACGGTTCATATTCATTTAACCCCAAACACCTGGGAAATGAAAATAAATAAGGGGAAGAAGCGTGACCATTGTGAGCTATGCTTTTGTGTCCATGATGACCACTTACCTGTGCTTAACCTCGACTTCCCGCCCGACATGATAAATGAATGGTAAGAGACGAAATGGTGGAAGTGAAGGCTTTTGAATAGAGAAAAGGCAGGCAGAGGGTATGTGAGCGCGATGAGATCTTGTTGCTTGCCTGCGGATTCTGGCCTACGATGACGAAATTAGGTGATTTGCATCACAGTGAAAGTGGTGTTGACAAAGAGAACAGACGACCATACGAAGCATTGGAGACCCTAGTGTTCGTTACGGCTCAGTCACATGGCGGAACTAAGCAGCGGTGCTCAAACGCTTAAAGCCCTTGTAATTATAAAACAAGGTTTTTTAGGATTTTGAAGGTTTTTTGAGATAATTTGGAGGTTCGATAGGTAGGAGGAAGTGTTTTAAACTGTGTGTGTTCAGTGGAGATACAAGGTTTAAAGACTTTGGGATGGTTTGAGGCTAAATGGCTATTTTTTAGGGTTAAATGAAAGGGAAAAAAATTGGAAGAAAAATGGATAATCGAGATGATGGAAAATTTCCAGGTTTTCAAGGCTTTAAAATGCAGATTGTTCTTCAGATTAAAAGGGAAACATTAGTGAAGATTAACTCAAAGGGTAATAATCATCATAAAAACTTCAAAAGATGGTAAAGCTGTGGTGAACTATCTCTTGAAATTTGAAGACAAAGTTCAGCCACCTCATATAACAAATTTATAGGTGCTAACAAAGAAGAGTTTCAACCCTAATAATCAAATAGGATTTTGTCTCTCTATTATTTTCTTCAGCAGTTGTTAATAATTCATCCCACAAATTATGGCAATTCCAGACTTTCTATTCCTCTCCCAAGTGACCAAATCAGAGTTAAATCATGGTTCGGTCTTTGAAATTATCCATGTAGTGGCCGAACCACAACAACAAATTCAAAATCGATCGGGTATTATACACTTTTCCGTTCTTATCACAAACCTTTTCATGGTGTTCCGTTGTTTCCGCATGCAATAGTGATTATAAAATAATTTCAAGTTTTTTTCCCTCAAACAACTATCTAGATTGCTCAAATTTCACCCTAATATACTCCTCCTATGTAAGAAGGATAGCATTTCATCGTCCTTCAAGTTACACTATTTTAGCCTTGTATGAGGTCCAAAAATAAAGTGGGTCTCGTAATATTGTAGAGGGTCCTTACCTCTTCTTCTAAAAATATTAAGTCGTCGAAATACGCTCTCCTTTTTTTCACAAATCCACCAATTTAGCCTCTCGGGTTTTCATAGAACTCAACTTCTCACGTATGATTGCCATAGGAGAAGATATATAAGGATTAATAGGAGATCCCTAAACCTTTGGCACCAACTCCTTTTAAATATTTGTCCCTAAGCCATCCGGAATTGAATTTGAAAGAGTTCGACTTATTGTCACTCCTAGAGATGTACTTTGAGATGCAAAAGACCAGTTGTATAGGACATCTTAATATTCATAGGATTTAATTACATTTTAGAACTTAAATCCGAGTGTATCTTCATGTAAGACAAATGGAACTATGGTTCAAGACAATTGTATAAAAAATAGCTAAGGTTTCTATGCACACTGCTATCACTCGAAATGGACTTTGGGATGTAAGAAATATAGGATACCTTGAACGGGCCAAGTAAAAGGCTAATGAGAAAACTTTGAAGTATAAGGTGGCGTAATTTAGAGAGATTGGGAAGAGAAAACCCTATGAAATATGTGGGCTTATTTTGAAATAAGAGTTTTTCCTTCTTAGGACCTTAGGAAAAATGGAGAAATGAGGTTTGGTGGAGATAATATCATGGTGAGAAATATTAAAGTTGTAAGATAGTTGACGCATGCATGTCATCTTTCCTCAATGAGGATGTATACAAATTAATTTATCAAATCATCTATCAAATTACTTCCATATGAACACTTGAAGAACAAATATAAAGGAAAGAAAATTATACAAATAAGAGAAAAAGCACATACATACTCGCTTCTATTATCTCAATTGGAATTTGTCCATAGACAAATTCGTTCTTAAATAATCTTTCAAAAACATCTCTTTGATATGCATTTAGAGCTCAAAACAACACATAAAGAGCACAAGATGGACCCGAAAATTTGAACAAAAATCCAGAACCATTGTATACTACGTAGTCTTCCCTATATAGGCTCATGGCCAAATATTTTTCTAGGCGTATATTCTTCTGATTTTCAAGACATACATCATAATGAAAAATGATATGGTCCAGCTTGTAGCATGTTATGAGAAACACTCTTTAACATAAAATAACAATAATAAGGGTGGAATGATGATTCCACCAAATAAAAAAATTATAACATAAAGGTAAAGAAAACAAATTAGCTATGGCCACAAGGGCCGCATCATGAAATATTCAACAGCTTGTGATGAGGTGGCAAAAGGTCCCGAGGTGTGTGTCCATGTGGGAGTGGAGGAAGAATCAGAATGGCGAGATGATTGCAGACCATCGATCGTGATGTGGATGCTACCGGAGGGCATGTGTGTTCATAACATCTCTCGGCCATTTGACATATTTAGGGAAGGGTGTAGAGCTAAAGATCTCCAACAAGGAGTGCACTCGATTCACTCGTAGTAGTTGAGGTGGAAGAGAAGAATCGTTTGACCTTGGTGAGTTGTAGGAATTCCTCGCATAGTGATGCCACCAAGGTTTCGGCCTTTAGACGGGAGGTATTTTCCAAAGTGGAGTCGGCCTTGTCTTCTAATATCAAATATCAATTTCATATGTGACCCAAGAGAGAAGTACACCAAGGGGCCTTTGAAGCAAGTCAAGGCAACCCTTCTTCCACCACCTTATTCCATTCACGATCAAATGCTTCCACTCCTTTGGCTATCCTTAAACATTCAATCGCTTTTACTCGTGGCCTCCTCCTTCGTACCATCTTCATAACTTCCATCACTATCCTATAAAAATTCACCACTCCGCACATCCCAAACTATTCAAGTTGGGATTTTTTTCATGAATCAAATGTATCCATCCGCGATCACCACATTGTCATTTCCCTCTCGGCGATCCGCATCAAGTTGCACTTTGAAATCACAGATGACATTCTTCTTATCAATTTCCAAGGTAATGAGCTTCGAGTGATCCTTTTTTGACCTCTTTATTATCTCACTCCATACTATTTGGCTATCTTCCATTAGCAACATATTACCTTTGAGTTACACTTTTAGATATTTGACCTTATCCGTTCATCTCATGAGACCCTCCGTGATTGGCCCCCATTTATTTTTTTAAAGACGAGATCGTCTTTTCCCTTTCTCGCGAGGGCTGCTTTTTGCTTCATCTAAAAACATGTGCATGGTTTGTGTCTCATCCTCTAAGGCCTTCAACGTTGTTAGGGCCTCGTTAGGTGTTCGAGGCATTCTGGGATCATCGAGCATTTAAAATAGGAATACACATGACGATCTTGCCTGCGTTGTAGCTCAGTCACTATATGCCTTATCTCTACTATCTCATCGTCTTTTGGAGAAGAATTTATGTGAGAGCCTCCTTTCTCTTCTCAAACTAAGCCAATTATGTTGTCCGGATGTGATCCGGGCAAAATATTTAACTTGCGTCATAACTCCTACACCTCTAATTATGACTTCGAATAGTGTTAGCATTTCCACGTTAGTATCGCTGCCCTTACCCTTATCATCTTCTTTTAATCAGCCAACCGACTAGAAGGAGATTTTTTTCATTTCTTTCTCTCTTCTGTGTTTGACATCTTAGTTAACTTTCTCTCAAAATTTTCCAACGCAAGGGTGTGTTTCTAACCTCGCATGTAGCATCTCTCCAATATCCTTGTGTAGGTTTAGCTTGTCAACCAATGGAATGAAGCAAGCTTTCCGAGTATCATTTCCAAGGCTCTACTTGGAACGTGGGAGGCAAAGGACAGTAGTCGAATGTTTTATCGTGATTATCACCGATCATTCTCCACATCAAGAGCTATCAATAGCCTAGTATGGTGTCTATCCACGAACCGAGTTAGCTAGTCTTCATATTTCGCCGATTGGTTATTTTCCTTCATTTGTTCTCCCTTGTCCAATCCACTCCCGATCTTGTTTCCTTCTATGAGGGGCCTTGCCCCGGGTGACCACCGTGAGTATTCGAAGTACTTAAGGAAGTGAGCCGGAATAAAATTGGAATCATGGGTTTTATTTTTCTTTCCCATGTACTCGAGGCTTCCTCTTCGTGTTTTTTTAGTGTCATGTGCCGGCTCTCTATTCTTCATTTTTTGTGAAGGTGAGCTTCCTCTCTTCACCCAAAAATCTTGTTCCATTTGATATATTTCCCGATTCTAGTCCTCCACCTCATTATGCGCACTATCTCCTCTCCTTCAAAGAAGTTGGGGATTCGGCCTTCAGACCGTATGCGTCACGAATCAGGTTAGCTTTGCATTCTATTAGAGGTCTAGCTTCATGTTCATATGTTGAAGATTTAATCTTCTTCCTTCTATGTGTGATAGGATCCTTTGTGATCATAGTGCCATGCATCCTCAGGAAATTCATCTTCTCGAAATGCTCCCTTAGCCAAAGGGAGTTCATGTCTTGAGCCGATAGTAAAGGGCCCTACCGCATATGAGATTTTAGAATATGCCCCTTCTTCGTAGGCACAAAATGAGTTTAGTCTCCACTCAAGACTTGTCGAATGAATCCCGAGGGAAAAAAAATCTCATGGACATGAAGACTAAGACTAGAAGGAGGCACTTTAGAACCATAAACCCTAATATTGGTGTGATATTCAAACAAATACCAATCCTCAAATACATTTTGTCTCAACAACTAGAGAAAATCTTGTTGTGGGAAAATTTGGTGGAGGGTTGCCATGTATTTTCAGGCCCTGACATGAAATCGTGATGAATGCATATATATCCCCTTCCTTTGGGGTGCTGATGACAGAGAGGGTTCATTCGAAAATAGACTTTGGCTCGTCATCTTGCATGGAGAAGCTGTCTAGGCCTAAGCCCTTCAAATTGTCCGTGTACGTGAATAGGAAATAGAACACAAAAGAGTAGGGGTGTACCTAAAACAACTTGAAGTCGATAGGTCTTAGAACCGAGCTCGAATAAGCAGAGGCCAAGAATGTGGGAATGTACAATGTATCCTGTGTTGCATCATAAGGTATAAAAACCGTAAAAATTATTTTGTTACCCCAATTCGCATTATCTAAACCCAACATCCGAAATTCCCGCCACGATGGGTCGGATGGCTTCGTTAAGTGACATAGGGATAGTTTCTCTCGGGTAAGATAATGGACATATGAGACATGGTAATTAGCTCAAGGAAGCCCTTTTCTTTTCAATAGGAAGATTTGAGAATGGTGTGAGAGGGTGACTTCAGTGAATTAGACGCACTCAGAGAAGAGGGATATACGTAGATTTCCTTATCAATCGTAGGATTGATTTCAAAGATTTTAGTCCGTGTGAAGATAAAAATATCCTTTCACTCAATGTATGCATTGGCAAGTCAGCAAGGAACTCCAGGGAAAGAGTAGACAGACAAAGGTATCTCTAATAGTAAAGCATTGAATCTATGAACCTATACAAGTCCTCACCCAAACACTTATAACCCATAAGATAAAATCCCTCATATTATCCACGTCAAAGGGTAAACTAAACATCACAAAATCGGGGCTTGGGAGTCCATGAGAGTCTCAGACTAGGGGAAGCTCTAGCTTCGGTCTCGGGCAGTGGTTTCGAGAGCGGTTTTCTTCGTGAGGGGCTTCGGGACCGAGGAAACGATGAGAGCGACGTGAGGAGGGGGGAATGACCACGATCGATTTTTACTTATAGGCACTCGATTCGGTAAAAACAGACCGTAAAATGGTGAAAAACAATGGTCGATCGTGAAACCGGACCGGTAAATGGTGCCTTTTTTAGGTAAAAACAAGGATTACAACTAGAGGGCTGATGCGTCGTAGGAAGACACATGGCACGAGAGGGTTGGCCACAAAGGCAGCCGTGTGGGTGAGGGCTACGTGTCCGATACAAGGAATTCTGGCCAGATCACGCAAATTACCTTACCTTACTTACCTTGGCATCGTTTCACTTTCTATCGTTGGACGAGTGATCCCCAACCTTTCATGGAGTCAAAAACCTTCGTACGCATCCCCGCTCCCCTCCCGCAGCCCCTATGATTGGGGCCGCAAGGCGACCGATGTCCCTCTCGCGTCACTTATGTCGCTATTCCCATTTTAGGAGGTGCCGAGTAGGCACTTTGTGCACCACCGTAATTTGTACGACAACCGCGATTCGCACGATTGCTTGATGGATTTTGCATTTGACGCAAGTTGCACGACCGCTTGATGGATTGTGCGACCGGAGAAGTTATCACTGCCTACATGGACCTTCTCCGGAGGCCTTACTAATTGTTTGTTTGTTTTTACTTTCTTTAGGGTGGCTCTAGCTTGTATGTTCGCATGCCAACATGACCAATGCACCTCCAACCCCATTCCATTTCAAAGAAATCACCATATGATCATAGATGAAAAAAGGAATAATGAAAGAGGAAACGTCCAACATTTTTTGTGAAAATGATAGATTCACCAAAAAAGCGATCAATCGGATTAGAAATATTGTTTGTGCACGTTCTCCCATTTCGCTTTCAAGTGCGGACAATGAGTGGTGGAAGAATATTAGTTAATGAGTTGGATTCTATAAAATCTTTGAAGAAACTAGATAATGGCCTTTCATTCGAATTTACACGAGGATGTCGACATGGAAAATCAAGAATGGAAATTTATCTGAATTTTAGAAACCTTGGCGAAATATGTTGTCCACTATATGTAATCTATAAAAATTTTGACAAATTTTTTGTAAAAATGCTCAAATTTCTAATAGTTTTATATAGTCTCTATATAACATTTTTGGTGATTTTTAAGGTGAAATAATTTATACTATAAAATGGCTAATAATTTTTAGAAAAAAGGGAAATTAACAAATATTTTTTCAGAAATAACATGGAAAATTATCGTACCTACAAATATTGGCCCCTAAAATTTTTCCCCCGATGTCGGTAAAGTTCAAATCCCCAACAATGATAGGAGCACCGAGACTACAAGATCGAATTTTCCAATTCTATTCCAGTAAAGGTCTACTTCGCCAAATAGGGAGCATATGTTTATAATTTGAATCCAACCATTGGTACCCTTCTATATCTAGATAAGAGTATTGCTACACATGTTTTATACAATTAAAATCAAACAAAGAGGATTCCACATAACCGCAAGCCTCCCGTATAAACTAGCAAAGATACTGCCAAAAATACCGTATCCGGGAGAGATACTTACACATATACCCGTAAGCTTTATCTTCTTAAACCATTGTTTCGAACAGAAGCATTGATGGTTGGTATTGCGTATCAAACCCCTTACAAAGCTATTTTTAAGGTCAACCCCTAACCCGCGAATATTCAATGAAATGATGGTCATGAGACGTACCATGACCCGTAAAAACTTCTGCTACTTCAAGAGACATCCAAAACAAACGAACATGGAAGTTGAGAGTATGCCAATGTCTAAAGAGATCGAGAATCCACCAATTCATTTCGCATGGTGAAGCAGGAGTCTCAATGTATTCAAACTCTTCCGAATCTAGGAGGTTTGTTTTCTTGCAAAACACTCGGGAAAGTAGGTTTTATGGGAAGAGTTAGGAGCCGAGAAGAAATTGAGTTTAATTCCTAGGGGCTCATATCCCCACCTAAGTTTGACATTCTCAAAGTCTTTTATCAGCAGATAGGGTCAACATGAAACCCCGTCAGTGTTCGTAGGTTGTAGGATTTAATGGGACGTTCGAGACATGAGATGAACTAGGGTTATAAGAAAATGAGGAATTTATAGGACCATAAAATGAAGTGGAACCATTGGCAAGAAAAATGAACAAGAGGAGGTGAAAAGTAGGAGGAGGAGAGAATCGGATTTTGGGCCAGCTAAGAAGGGGGAGACCCATGAAATTCAAATAGTGAATCACCATGTTCAACACGTTAACCATGACCGAAGAGGATGTGGTTCTCAAGTATACATGAGACTCCTCAAAGATATGTTGATGCCTCGAAGCTTCCCAGGAGATTTAGCCCAGACGATTTTATGTCCAAAGAAGTCTAACAAGTGGGGTTAAATCCAACTCTTCCACCTCTAAAAGTAGAAAGCTTTCTGACCTAAAACCCAAGGGTTCCCGCATAATCATCTACACCCACCCTTCTTAGCAAATGACACCCATTTTTTAGCATAATGATATTAGGATGGTAGACTAGGATTTGTACCAACGACCGTTGCCCATGTATTCAAGTGGTTGCCAAACATGTTCATATAATGCCAACATCCCACCAAAGAATTATCATGCAATACTTTCTAGAGACTCCTAACATGAATTTGAGTCCAAAGAAAGAGGTTGCCTTGTTAATGCTTCCATAGGTTGGTGTTTGGTTTTGTTCCGAAAGGGTTTTAGACTGTGGCTTCAAGTGTGTTGTAGCTCCTAGAGATGTACTTTTGCTGTAAAAAAGAAATAATGCCTAGGACATCTTTAAAAATGAGAAGTGTATAAGAAAGTCGACCGAGCATCTTCGAAGGTACTTATATAAAAGGTGGGATTGTGGTTCAAGATAAGTGTGGAAATAGAGGTATTGAACACTAGTTTAACCGGATAATACCTTTAATGGGCTTGAGGCCACATATTTGGGTTGATGCAAATGAGAGAATTTTAAAACCATGAACAAACTTGAAAATATTAGGGCAAGAGAATTGTAGAAGAAAAGAGAGGAGATCTCCGAGGGGTAGGATTATATGACAATAAGAATCCGTCCTTTTCAAAATTAGGGAGAAATATGGTTGAGATAAGATTTATGGAGCGCTATCCCACATGGAGAGAAATATTAAGTTTACTTGCATGATTAATAGGAGTGCCATCCTTCCTCGTTGAGGGCATATGCATATTCATTTATTAACAATAGTAACCATGACTTCTCACATGAAACAATTGAAGAATTATTTAATGGAATAGCAAGGAAACTTAAACAAACACACAATGAACACATACGTACTGCTAGTGATCCAATTGGAATCCATTTGAAACATGGTCATCATTATGTTAATTTCAAAAAAGAAAACTCACCGAGATATGCATTCGTAGCTCCATACAAAAGAGTTACAAAAAATGTAAGCATACAAAAGGACCCAAATCTCCACATAAATCAAAACCTTTCTATACTTTCGAGTTACATCTTTATAACCATTCTATCCTGGTTCGTTAGCGTATATTTTTTTACACAAAATATTCTTTTCTTGATTCTTTATTACACATATAAAAAACAAAAAAAGATAAAATCCAAATTCGTAGCATGCCAAGAGCACCGATATTTGTAAATAAAATAACAATAACATAAAAATAATGACACAATAGCGAGGGTGAAATCATGATTTCAACCATTAAACACCAGGAATAACATGAAAAGATAAAGTAAAATAAAGACCTCATGGGCCTCATCCTCGGAATATTCAACTAGTTTACCAAGGAGTGGCGTGAAAGGCCCCGAGCCACGTGGACATATAGGAGTTGATGAGGATCCATAGTGGCTTGATGATGGGGGATCCATTTGCTGTGAGAGAGGCGGGTTGGAGATGCGAATATCATAACATCTCTCGTAATATAATATCCATAGGTAAGGGTGTTGTACTAGAAAGCTTGAACAATGCAGCTGAGGCCGATTCACTTTGGTGTAATCTAGGCGGCATGAAAAACCTTAACCATAGAGAGGAGAAACAATTCCTTGCAGAGTGCAACCACCAAGGTTTCAACCTTTAAGCGAGAGGTCTTATCCAAGGTTTAATTAGTCTTTGCACTTATACCCATCACCTTCTCGTAAGGTCCAAGTGAGCACGTTCGCAATGGGTCCCGCAGACAAGGGGCAAAGCCAACTTCCACTACCTTGCCCCACTCTCGAACAAAATATTCCACCCCACTCGCCACCAATGATAAATATCTTGATGTTTTGGTTCAGGCTCTTTTCCTTTCTAAATCATTTTAGTGACCTCCATTATGGCCCCGAAACGATCAACCACCTCGTGCATGCCCAACTCTGCAGAGCTCATTTAGTATCCGATGTACCTATGTGCGGTTATCACACTCTCATTCCATTCCTTATGACCTATATCAAATTTTACCCTAATATCATGAAAGGCATTCTTTTTTTCATTTGCCGCCGTAATGAGCTCCTAATGCTCTTTTACCTCCTTCATTATCTCACTAAAACACTTGTCCACTTTCCACTAGTGACATGTTTCCCTTGAGTTGAGCCAAGTATCCGATCAAATTTTTGTGCTCCTAAGATTATTTACAAAGGGTCTCCACCTCTTTCTCGTAGAGATGAGATTGTCTTTTGATTTTCTACAAAGGTCGCCTTGCTTCATCTAGTAGGCGTTAGACAATTCGAGTCTAATTTTTCGACATCTTCAAATTCCACAAAGCGTTGGTCAAATTCTATGAGGAATTTTGTGGTCATCAGAACCCGCAGAGTATACATGACTATCCTAAGTTTAAGAAGCTCGACTACTTTTCCCTTTAACTCCCGGATCTCTTCATCTTGGGAAAGTGCTCATGGAGTGTGTGGTTCTTCTTGACAGGCCGCCTTCCGTTTGGATATGCTCTAAACAAAGGATGTTAAGCTTACATCTTAACTCCTATACCAACTTCATCTTTCCAATCGTAGCATTTGCATTTCTACATTAGGATTGCACTTTCCTCTTATCAGCCTTCTTGCAATCCTATAAATCGGGTTTGAAGGGATTTTTGCACTTGCCCTTCTTTCAAGGTGCTTTTGTCTAGGTTGACTTCTCTCAATCTCTAAGGTGAGGTTATGTTTCAACACCTCGTATATAACATTTCTCCAATGGCTTTATGTGTTTAGCTTGTCTTGCAAGGGGATGGAAGTTGCACCAGATCATCTCTAAGAATTGTACTTGAGCCCGTGAAGAGGTGAGAAGACAAGTGTTGAACCACGACTATTAACCGGTAATTTTCCCCACATCCAAAGTAACCCGGTGTGGTGCCTATCCACAAACTAAGCTAACTCTCGCTCTTAGTTTCCTCCTCCCTTGCCGATCGGTTTTTTTCCCTGCAACTGTTTCTCCTTTTCTCCTTTACCCAAGGTGACTCGCTCGTGATAGTTTCGAAAGCGTTGATGATGATGTGGAGTCAAAATATAGATGAAAGGATGGTTTATATTTTCCTTTACCTATAGGCCATGGGGGTTTCTTCTTCAAGCTACTCGGCATCCAATTCCCAGCCCCCTCGCCTGTTTTTTATTGAGGCAATCTTCCCCCTTCTTCGTCTACGAGTTTTTGAGCTATTTGATGGCTCCCTTGATCCCGTATTTCCACTTCATCATGCACACTATCTACTCTTCCCCCGTAAAGCAGCTTGGGGATTCAACCTCCATCTCTCGTATCGAAAGGCCATGAATCATACTTATATTTCCATTCTATTAGAGGCCTAGGCTCATGTTCATATTATGAAGACTTAAATTCCTTCTTCTTTATTCGTATGATGAATCACTTATGATCATAGTGCCATACTTCCCCTTGCATGAAATTTATTTTTTCACAACAACCCCTCGAATAAGGCATGTCTTGAACCGATATTAAAAGGCCCTACATCATTTTGGAGGCTCGTAATATATCCCTTCTTTGCGAGCACAAAGTGGGTTTGGTCAACACTCAAGACTTGGCACAGATAAACTTGAGGGAAAAATATTCTCATGGACATGAACACTGGAAGGTGGTAAGGGTGTACCTCGTGAATCCATAAACCCCGATCTCAAAGGTGGTCTTCAAATAAATACCAATCCTTGACACAATCGTTTCACTAACCTGAGCATCTCCTTACGCCGGTGAAAATTTCTAGGTGGGGGGTTGTCGTGTATGATCGTATAGACCTTGGACATGAAATCCGTGATGTTCGTGTACCCTTTTCCTGGGTGTCAGGCGAACTTAGTAGGTCCATTCGAAAATGGATTTTTGGCTCGACATTTCCATTTCTCATGGAGGACTTGTCTAGGTCTAAACCCTCGAACTTGTCTACCTACTTGAACATGAATAAGTATTATTGAGATTCAAAACATGATGAGCTTAGTGAAAATTAGTCACCTTCACTAAGTGGGCCCGCATGCTATTTTTAGGTGTAAATCTATTTTTAGACTATGTCTATTTTTCAAATGGTGATCATATTTCAGAAGTCATAGGATGTTATTTGTGGATGGTCGTGGGTCAAGCTGGTAAATAGATGAAATTATAGAATATTGGGTGAATTCTATTTATAGATCGTCAATCTAAAAATAGAAATGTGTAGAATATTATTAGCCCCAATAATAACTACCCCAAATATCAACTTATTCTCTTGAACACTTTATTTCAAAGATACAGATTTGGAAAATCAAGGTCGAGGGAATTACGCAATTCCTGTGGTTTATCGGTGGCCTTATGCATGAGGACTCAGCTAGGAATCAAGTGGAAAATTTATGACATAGTTGGAAGAGTAGTTCATGGAGTTGTTATTCAAATAAATCGCCTGATAGAGTTAAACTCAGTTGAGCTAGTTGTATTTAGTGTAATCGAATGATACACTAAGAGAGTGGAGTGAATTAATTAGTTAATTAATTCACAAATAATAACTCATTAATCAATTGAAAAATACAACAACACGATAATGCATGTTAGTTCCAAGTGGAGACCCAAATGGAGAGATAGGTGAAAGGCCGGATGGACTATCTCGTTGTGACTATAGTGATGCATTGATTGCGGTGGACAAACAAATTGAGCTAATGAGGATCAGACAGTGCAAGAAAGGTAGATTTGAATTCATTTAGGGGTCTTCTTCAACAAGGATTGCACAATGAGTGTAAGAAGTTATCGTGTGGCAAGAAATAAGTGCATGTGGATTTGCATATTTCTTCATGTTAGTGTGTGATGATTATATTGTACCGAGGGCTTGATGTACTAAGCTTTGTATGAGATTGTTACATGATCTCCATGATACATAATATATGATAGTTGGGGTTTTTAGCTTCGTGATTTCTCGTTAAACAATCGTGTTATGTGCGATTGTTTTTATCGTTTCATGTGTTTGCAATTGAGTTTAAATTTCCATAAAAGATTAACAAAGTGGGAAGGATTCTATATTTAGCAAGAAGATAAATATTGTTAGATCGTGGATAATCCTGATATACATGCATATTTTCGTATAATTTCTACATGGTATCGCAGTTAAGTTAATTCCCGAAGATTTCAATTGTGAATAATTACAAGGAGTTTGTGATGGTGGACAATTCAAATTGCTTCCGGTAAAATTCTTGTGCGACAATATATACATTGAAATGTATTTCAATGGGTTGGCAATGGAGTATGCCCTTGATGGAAGCCTAATTACATAGCCTCGAAGGGTAGGATGGAGGCTGTGGCCGGAGGGATAATGGACCGAAGGAGTTCATCAAGGTGATGTTCCTAAGCCAAAGATCTAGCGATGATTCATTACTTGATGCATGGAAAAAGAAGGTAGCAAAGACAAGAAGAATTCTATTGAAAGTGCAAGGACAATATTGTGTCCATCCTTCATGGGAAAGCTACCATTTTCAATGTGGAAGGATTTAAATATATTTTTTCCAAAGAAACAATCACCGCAGGAAGTTGGTGGCCGAAAGGTAAGCTTTGAAAAAATAAAAATGGAGAAGTACACAATATTAAATATCTCATGAAGTTTGTCCACTATAGAGATGAAATGTAAGTATGGGAATTAATGTTGATGATGAAGACTTGGTGATCTTGGCTCTCCTTGGGCTTTCTCAAGAGTTGCATAGCTGGCAAGACTTTTCAATGGATGGGAGAAACCGGCCAGATGGGATCGAATTTGGTCGGTTGTTGTGCAGAGGGAGATAAGGCGAAGTACAAGGATGGCTCTTCATCGAAGAATGATGATGAAGAGGGTTGCGCTTTGGCTGCCAAAGAAAGGAAGGGGGAAGGGGAATCCCATCCAAAATTTGAAGCTAAAGGCATGAAGTGTGATTTGTCCAAGGTGAAGTGTTTTCACCGTCACGAACATGGGAATTTCGCCACTAACTCGCCCACAAAAATAAGAACAAGAAGGTTGCTAGAGTTGTAGCCGGAGAGG
Organism: Pinus albicaulis; assembly: GCA_034641835.2. Lineage (NCBI taxonomy): Eukaryota > Viridiplantae > Streptophyta > Pinopsida > Pinales > Pinaceae > Pinus > Pinus albicaulis. Next base: position 141,357 of record JAXQQM020081472.1, on the reverse strand, counting down.
CCTTAGACTCGCAATTTGAACTTGATTTCTCTTTCATCACATGCTTGGTTTCAATTTCCAATGGGATCTGTGGTATCTTGATAGTGGTGCTGCCTTTCCATATGACGGGAGGCAAGGAGTTGTTTAGTGACTTGGAGGAGAAGGACCTTTCAAATGCATATATAGAGATGGGCGACATATACATAAGGTGACCGTAATTAAATTCATTACCTTTGAGAGGGAGTCAGTAATCCAATTATGTTGAAATATCTTATGCATGTTCCTGGTGTCCGAAGAAGAAATTGGTCTCTTGCCGCAATGTTGGAAGAGAGAGGTTATGACGTTGTTTTCAAAGAAGGGAAAAGCTTGCGACATAAAAATGGGTCAAAAAAAGAGGATAGGGGATTCGATTTAAGAATATATGCGCTAGAGGTAGATGGCTTCACCATAGCTATGGGCAGTGCGAAGAAGTGGTGGAGCCGGGATGAGGGCGACTATGGAATATGAGACTGGGCCATCTTCACCATGGCACTTTGAATATTTTGTAGCAAATATCTACTAGACTTCCCAAGGGTAATCTTGGCACAGCCATACTGCAAGGGATGTACTATGGTTAATTTTGTGAAGACCACCTTTCATGAGAAGGAGAACCATTCTTCTCAGTGATCCCTGGAGAGAATTCAAGTAGAGACGTGTGGACCTTTCTTCGGTCGTTTCAACAAAAAACACAAGTATTGTGTTATTTTTGTCATGACTATTCTTTTAGATGTTGGATATTATCTATGCAAAAGAAGAGTGAAACATTCTAAAATTTCTCGTGAGTTTAAACCATTGATGGAGAAGGAGTCGAGAGAAGAAAGTGAAGGCCCTACAGAGCGATAATGGTGGTGAATATATTCCTGAGAAAATTCAACACTCTGTAGCAAAGAAGGAATTCGAGAGAACTCATAGCGCCTCATAACCCACAAAGAACGAATGGGGTCGCGTAGAGGAAGAATATAACAATCGCATGACCAAGGCCTACCGATGCACTTGTGGGTGGAAGCATGAAACACCGCGGTTTATATGCGAAATCGTTGTCCTCATACAAGATTTGGCATGAGTACACCCGAAAGAGTTTTTTATTGGTAAGAAGCTTGATATTTCTCATTTGAAGATATTTTGGATCATCTCTGCTTACATTCATGTGGCAAAGGAAGCCGTGAAGAAGCTGGAGTCAGCATCAAGAAGTTGAGATATTTTTGGGGTACACAGAAACACCCCATAATTATCATGTGTATTTTCCCAGATAATCTGATGAATCGTGGTGCGACAAGATATAAAATTCAATGAGGTTAAATCCATGAAGTTTTCGCTTGAGAGGAGCTACACTCGCATGTAGAGGAGGAACTTCTTGTTCCCAAAGATGAGCCTCAGGATGTGGATCATCCATAGGAGGAGATTCATTGAGTGGAGGGGTCCACTCATACAACCAAACATCGTACAAGGTAGAAAGTGTACCAGAAGTGGAGAGATCAAGCTTGATGCGTGCCGTAATGGTATCCTACATCATAGTGTAGACAGATAGTCACCTGACCGATTTACCGATACATGGTTTTATGAGCAAGTGTATCGTGATTGCAGCCATACTTTGAAGTTAAGTAGAGCTCACATGGGTAGATGCCATGGTGGAGAAGTATGAATCCATTGTCGTAACAGTTGCCTGGGAGATCGTTCAAGGCTTGCAGTAAATTAGTTGTAGGATCAAGATGGATCAAGGGCAAAGCAAGTCGCTAATGGGGAGCATCGACAAGTATAAGATTTGTTTTCGAGGCTTCTCATCTATGATTGATTATGAAGAACCTTTGCACCTTTAGCACGATATTATTCCATAAGGACTATCCTTACTCTTCAAATACAGATGGCTGGCATACATTCAAATAGATGGATGGCACCATGCTCTCAGATTGGATCATTGAGGAAGAGGTGTACATTGATCAGCTCCGAAGGATTTGAGATCTTCGTAGTGAGTCGTATGTGTGCAGTTCAAAATAACGTTGTGGTTGGCCGAATAGCACCATGTGCTTGGCACATTACGTATCGACAACTATTTCACTCGACTTGTCATACCAAGAGTGAGGCGATGAAAACCTATACTCAAAATTGTGGAGGGTAATATTTTAATCGTTGTTCTTGATGTTGATGATTTAATACTAACGGGTGATGAGTGCTTGATACACTCATGCAAGGTAGATCTTGAAAAGGAGTTTGAGATGAAGGATTTGGGCCTCCTTCATTATTTTGGATTGGAACAGGTACAGGAAGGTGAACCTGCTTGGTGTCTTCAAGGAAAGTATTCTTTTCGAGATACCGGAGAATTTTCACATGCAAGGTCATAAGCCTATCGACACTCCCCTCTTCCAGGAAATTGGAGGAAAGAGGATGCTACATTGGCAGAGGTAGTGGATGCCATTGTTTATTAACATTTGGTGGTTCACTCATGTATTTAGTTAATATAAGACCAAACATATTCTATGCGGTGAACTAAATTTAACAAGCGATGGTTAAGTCAACAAGTTTTCTTCGGAAGGCAGTAAGCATGTCCCGAGGTATCTCAGGCACATCCGAGTATGGCTTATGGTAGAGATGATGAATGGAGGTGAAGTTTCATGGCTTCTTACCTGGGGATGCGTATTCGCAAAGGCACCAACTGACAGAAAGAGCACATCGAAGGGGTTTTTAGTATCGTGTTCACAACAGCTTTCATAATAATAGGAAACAAATATCCACCATTTGGGGAATTTTTGAGGTCTAAAATGGGCCTCATAAGAGAAATGTACAACAAAAATAAAATTTATAAGAACCAATAGGATTCAAGATAATGATGTCAATCATGGGGGATAATTCACCATGTTTTTAAGTAAAAGGGTAAAAATATTAAAAAATAATAAAATAATAAAACTACTTTTTGAAACTCGTATATTTTAACCTATCTCCCAGTGCTCAAATTTTGAGTGAGAGTACTCGTTGGATGAAGAATTTAATTCCTCATCAGTACCCATCTTGCATACTTTCGATGTACTGCTACACGAACAATGAGAAATACATAGTGATTACCATCACATTTTTTATGTATTTCTCAAAATTTTCTTGAAGGGTGTGTTAGCTCCTCGTAATCGGCAATATTGGAAAAGACCGAAAGTAGGGATAACACCATTTCAACCACTTTGGGATTGCAGGATCTTAGCCCTTCCGACCCTAGAGAGGATCTCTCCAATAAGTGCAAAGATGGATTTATATTTAAGGTTTGTGTAATGATTTTAGACTAGTTATGAAGGCTAAGGGTTTTTGTTTGTTTTCAATGGTTGATAATGATTATTATTTTATGGGAAAGTTATGAATGAAAAGAGTTTCAAAGGTGAGAAGTTGCAAGAAAATAGAACAAGTTTGGCCAAAAGATAGATGTTTTGTTGGTTTTAGTCCATTGCCATGGAGTCATTATGTCAATTGAAGCATTTTAAAGTTCAAGGAGTGGTCCATGGGGAAAGTCATCTATGTATAAGGATCTCTTTAAAGTTGATTTATGGAATGAAATGATAAAGCAACAAGAAGGGGAAATTAAGAAAATGAATAACAAAAGAGCACCAAGATCCTGCAAGTAGTTTGAAACTAGCCAAATTTTGACATACACTTAAGAAAGACATAAAATCAATCGAGGATCTCAGGCACTTCTTGGCAATTAGCCAACCTTTGATATACTTTCAATAGAAAACATTTAAAACATGAAGGAAACACAATGATAAACAACAATGGTTTAAGATTTGGTAAGTACATTGGAAATCGTGGAAAGCTTTCAACACATTCTTTAGGGAAACTTCTTCAGATAGTATTTTGGGACAAAACTAGGACCAGGGCTCACCATATCTTCCTTAGTTCATCTCTACTTTTACCATAAACTCTAAAAATAACATTCAAGGATAACAATTAGCTAAGAAAATAGGACGAGGGAATGCCAACATTCCTAACCTTTCAAACCGACTACATTCTTAAATAACACAAATTAGAAGAAAACATGGGAGATAAAGTTTATTAGTCGCAGAAGGGTACCGATATATAGTAAATCCTAACTCTACAAGCCATCGTTCTTTATCGGAGAAGATGAAAAAGTGAAAATAGAAACAATAACGAGCTACAATGAGAAAAAAATCACCGTTGACATAATCAGATCCCATAAATCGCCTTTTATTGATGTCTAAACCGCTTTTCATACCTTTAGTCCAATGTTTTAGTTCAAGAATCATTCACACTTCCTAATAACTATTCTATCACAACTAGAGCTTCAAGAGCCGTGAAAAATATTTACAAGTAGAAGTCTCAAGCTCAAGTATATTTCAAAGTTCAAGAATTAACATTTTCTCATCTTCTACGTAAGTATTTGTAGAAGGAATGAGGAGGGGGATCCGATAAAAGATCTCTTGTCAATTAATATAGATTGATGCTTCTCCGCATTTGAGGGGCTCAATGGAGAAGTTTGTTGCATGTTTGTATGTATTAATTGTTTTATTAATTAAAATAAAGCTCGTGTTGGGAGCTTTTTGTTGAATTTGTATTCTTGCTCTCAGATGTAATAACTTCCGCTATTATTTTATATTAAGTTCATTTGGAAAAATTAATTGTTTGGCTACGCCGAGGAAAATATCTTTTCCGATCAACAACTTCACTTGTTTGAATGTGTTTTAAGGCACAAAGGGTTTTGTATAGCTAAGAGGAACAATGGTTTCCATGGCAAGGAGGCTTTCCCGTTTGATGAAATTTTGATTTTTCTTTAATCACTATTTAATTCTGTTATTAGGTTTTGATAATCAATCTTAGCCGTAATCCCCCAAAAACCTGGGTTTTCTTAATCCTTTGTTTCGTTGTATTTTTTCTTCAACACCGATACTCTTTTAACTTGATTAAATAACATCGTGTCTTGTTGATGTGAAGGGTCAAGAAGGCTTATATGGCATCAATTCCCATGAAGTACGATTTCAGACGTGGTTTAGAACCCTTTTGTATGGATTTCTTTAAATAAAGAAAGTGGGAGATCGTCACCTCGCTTTATCATTTCTCTTTAAAATATTTTGAAATTATTTGAACTCGCACAAAAACACAAAATTGTTATGAAATCATGTTTGTTGTAACCACTTCGCAGGCTAAGGGAAGGAGTGTGGCCATTGGGTGGCATCATCCAATGTGCTGTATTTGTTTGTGGAGGTTAAACGAAGAGTAGAGGAAGAAATAAGTTAGAACTACTGGACACAGAGACTGATGGGGCCAGATTAATTTGGGAAATAAAGTGAAGGAGTCACTTTATTCGAATTTTATAAGAAAATGAAAAAGAATACAAGGAAACCTTGTTCGAGGAAATATGGTAAAAAATAGAGTTGGGGGTTCAAGATGAATGCGATCCATTCGATGAGATCGGCCTTACAAGATCAACTACTGTAGAGATGTGTGACAAAACAAAATGGAAAGAGGGGAAAGGAAGCCTGGGATGGAAAACCACTATTTTCACGTGAGAAAAGCGTTTATAGGCGTATTTCTTTGGAATGAAATATGCATCCTCGCTCGACACGTGGCATCAAAACCACCCATTTCGCGTGGCCTTTGGAAAATTAACCATCGTGCCGAAAACTACGCGAACAGAACGTCGTATCCGCGAGAGAACGAGCACGATATGGGATAGATGCGTGGGTGGTAGGAAGATGGGTGGTTTCCACCTGGTCCATCGCATCCGAGATTTGAATGGTGGAGATTAAAATCGCTGGTTGGATGAAATAGTACAAAGGGGAGAAGGAGTTAATAAGGACCGTTGATCTGCAGAGATCAACGGTTGCTATTCGTCAGAAACATTAGAACGTTGGCAGAAATATAACCAAAGTCGAAGGATCAATTCGACCATATGACATGAACACGTGGACAACCTATAGTGCACTGTGGTTTCGGCACCGGCCCAGGCAAAGAACTTGGTGTGCGACGCAGCGATTGGAGGCGTCGGGTCGCGCATCCGAGGATCGCATCAACGGTGGAGAGTGAAACTAAGGATTTCCGAAGGTGGAGGAAGGTTGTTGACCGTAGAAATTGTCGGCTATTGATTCTGTGAAGGTGGGAGAGATCAATAGCTCTCACTGATTGTGACGACCAATTGGGAGAGAAATAAAATGCGCCCGATGAAAACTTGCGATGTGATGTAGCGCAGCGTTTGATTGACTTACTATCAATGACGGAGGTTGTTTCAACTCACCCACTCGCAGGAACCCTTTTAAAACATATGAAAACCTGTAAAATTAAATGAAAACAAAGGTTTTATGGTGTCACGCAGTTTTATATATATATGAAGTGAATCACGCTCGTTCACGGGCCTTTGGTCTATATGAAGGATAATAGGCTCCGGGGCTTATATATGAAAAGGCCTATCACATCGGAACTTTGGTGCGCTCTTTCAATCTAACCATTTTGAATTTTACGATGTGATTGGTGCTTGGGAATTTAACTCTTGGTTTACAAATTTATATGAGTAAAGCGGGAGCAAGGGTTTTAACAAAGGGACTCAATTGCATCGGAACTTTTGATGCGGTCTTTCAATCTACTCCATTTACATATTAAAAAACATTGTTTTTGTAAGTTTAGACCAAAACTTTAGGAAAGTGGGTTTATGAACTTGTTAAAGGAAAATAATGCATTCGAGATGATTTATACAATGTTTTACAAACCCATTGTAGCACAAAGGGTTATACAGAAATAACAATATGATCGAGGATTTATGGATGAAGGCTTAATCGCATCGGAGGTTTTCACATAACAATTTGACTTCAGGCACTCGATTTTTCCGATGTGATAAGCATCTAAATGCTTGAAGGCTTGGTTCCCCACCAAGGCATATGAGAAGTGGTTAGGACTTAGCCTAAGGGGACTTAAGCTTGTGGTAAACAAACTTATTTTTTATGAATTTTTCGCAGTTTTTTAGGTTTTTTCTAATGGATTTGGGAGCCTGGCATAGTTTAAAAGCAAGTTTTAAACTCGTAAAGAGGAATTATGAAGGGGAAAAGTGGAGAGAAATGAAAATTGAGGAATTTCATGGGGAAACAAAGGGGTAAAAATGAAGGTTAGTTTTGAAGTGGAGGAGAAAAATGGATTTTGGCAAGAATTTTTTCTTTATGGAATCAAGCAGAATTTCCTCGAATAAAATGGAAACAACAAAGTGAAGATTGACACAAGGACATGACGTCTTCAAGAGTCTTAAAGATATAACACTTTTTGCAATAAAGCTTGTTCCTTGAAGGCTCCAAAATGTTTTAGCCACCATTTGGTATGAAAATTTCTATTGGTGGCTAACAAAGGGCTCCACTTGGGGATGGCAGCTCTTTAAAGGTATCAAGAATCTCAGACTTGCATTCTATGAGGTCGATCGTGCGCACTATCCATTGGGCTTCCTTATTTTCGATGATCTTTCTCTGAAAAATATTAGCAGCTAAGAAAACAAGCGGATCCTCATCAACACAAGCTTTCTACCTTCCCCAATCCTACCGATCTAACATTTTTTCTTCTTTAGAGTGCACTTGGATTGAAAACTTTTTCACAACGTTTTATTCTTTGAAGGCATAAAACTAATCTAATTCTACTCCTTATTTCTCCATGGACCCGTCAGCCATTGTGCTTGAGTCCATATGCTTCTCTACCTAATCTACCAACTGCTTACCAAAATGGCCTAACAGATGATACTCTACCCCTACAATGCAATTTAAAAGCATACAAGTCGTATCTGAACAAAGCCTAACTTGATGTTAATTCTTATGGCATAAAAAACAAGCTACACATAGATCTTATTTGCAAAAAATTAAATCAAAATGGAAGGCTTAAGATCTAAAATTTCAAGCACTTTGTTCATCTTTTTACACCGTTTTTGCTCTTGAGTCAAATATTTTTCTTTATCAATCGGTTCGCATTTTGAGCTAATTAGAACTTAGTTTTTTACCCTTGATTTGACTCAAAATTCAAACATATTTGAGTCATTCATGTTTTGGAAACATAGGTTCAGATTTGAGTATGTTTGAACCTTTAATTTCTAACCTATTGTACCTACCGATAAGCCAAGATTAAACAATGGCAAATCGAATTCACTATCCTATCAATAGTAAATTTAAAACTAATCACCAAGATTAGGTTGTTTGATTAACTAGAAGTGTGTTTTTTCAGAGTGGCATTTAAGTTTGCACACCGACTTGTTTCTCTTTTGTTGGTATGGGGTTGTACCTTTATTGTTTTTACAATATGCCCTCTTTACTTTATTTCATTTTTTTTCAGATTTTGTTTTTTCTAACTTTGAATCCAATGGTGGGTGAAGTATTTATAATGAGAAAAAGACAAAATTCTTTTCGGTAACATGACATGATCAAGAGAAGTAATGCCTAAGCATCTCGCCATTGATAGGACCCCAACAACACTGCCTCCATTCAACCCCCGCAAGTGAAAAAGGCATTATTACCAAAGAAATTCGAATGAATGAGATATGGGCCAAGCCACAAGTTGTCAAATTTTCCATGCTTTCCTTGCCTTCTCTCCTCGAGTCCCACTTTAAAATTTGTCACCAACATTAAAATTCTCTATTCTTGTTCTTCTATCAAAAATCTTTTTAATGTTGTTCTTCTTTTGTAATGCTTGCTATAAACCTCCTCTCCGGTTTGCTAAAGATGACTAGTCTAATTTATCCTTTCCGATCATGTCATTATCTTTCAGATCGAACCTCTTGAATCAACTTCATAACTAGCACACCAAGGCTAGTAGAAATATTTCATAAGTGCCATACACAGCCGGTAGGGTGACATGCCAATAGATTTCTTCAAAGTCAATCTCGTCACCCCAAAGTGCATGCACAATCTTTTCCGTGCCAAGAATTTTTGTTTTCCTCCAACAACTTCTTGATTATGTTCACTAAATATTGTTTCGAGGATTCTTCAAGTCCATTACCTTGAGGGTGTATGAAGGTGAATGCCCCAATGTTATCTCGATATTTGTGATAGAACCTTACCATCTTCTTGATCCAAATGTTGCCGCATTATCGTTGATGATCTTGTAGGACAAATGCAACATAGAGAGAATATTATTCTCCATGAATTTTATGATAATAGAATCATTGGCTTGCCTGCTGTGGGATAGCTTCTATCCATTTAGTGAAGTGGTCTGTGGTAGTGAGAATCCATCTATGTCACAAAGGATGATGGATGGATTTTACCTATGAATTCAAGTTCCCACCGTTGAAAAGGGGTTTGCAATAAATGTTTATTGGATGCAAAGGCAGGGGCAGCGGGTACTTTCCTTTGCCTTTCAAAAGTTAACATTTATGACAGTAAATTATCATCTTGTGCACATCACAGTGCTATAGGCCGTAGTAACCGCCCCTCAAGATTTTGTTGGTTGTTGTCTTCCAACATAAATGGCCTCCATACTCTCCTTCATGGAACTCATGCTTAACCTTTCTCCTGCATCATACTTTAGGCAAACATTTACAATATACCACTCGTATTTTTCCAATAAAGACATTTTTCTATAATGCAATAGTTTACAGCTTTAATTTCATAAACCTTGCCTTTGTTTTTGTCAAACTAGGAGGTGTATTCAAATTAAGAAAACATAAAGAATAATATCAGCATACCAAGAGTAATTCATAAAATGGTCTTCAACAATGGGAGTTGAGATTTCCTCTTTGGTCATCTAAAGAATTAATCCTATTAATATCAAGAACTTAAAAATTTGGATTCAGCCATCAATCTGAAGCAAGTAGAGCTTGGCCGAGATGAGTTTAGTGGGTTTTATCTCTAGATCATATTCAAGAATAACAACAATCCACTTACCTCTCTTACCATCTCGGGTCTCCGTGTTAGAATGTCTTTCACAACCGAATTTTGGACAAAGGAAATGATATGTGAGTGCAAGATGTATACTCAAGTCCTTTAAAGCTTTAACCAAAGAAAAAAGTTTGCTTTTCCATGATGTTATACTAAAGGGGCATCCCTCAAAAGCCTCATAAAGAACGTCAGGTTGCTTTTTCCTCAGGGATTTTCTTGTAAAAAGACAACCCCGCTATTGTATACCTTACGCAATGAAAAATATAAAAATCTTTTGAAAAATCAGACTTATTAGAACTGTGTTTTGGTTAACGCTTATTTCACTAGTTCAAAGGACTTTTTGCTTCCAATGTCCATTTTACACCTTGCTCCTTCTTCAACATGTTTGTAATATTTCTAAGGAGCTCTACCCAAGTTAGATGAACCTTCAAAATTTAATCTTTCCAATGAAATATTGCAACTCCTTGATATTTCAAGGATGAGAGATTTTCAATATGGCCTCAATCCTCTTGGGATCTATCTTAATACCCTTTTCCGAATAATGTGCCCAAGTCACCTTCTTGAGCCCAAAAAGTGTTTTCTTTTAGTTTAAAGATATCCAAAACTTCCCACATCTCTGAGACTCGTCCTTAAATGTTCTAAGTGCTCTTCTATCTATTTAAAAAATAGTAAATATCATCAAGATATATGATGATGAAGTAGCCTGCATTTTCCTGGAGAGTGCTATGTCCATGGCTCTTTGGAAAGTTGCACCAACATTCATTATACCAAAGGGCATTTTCACATACATGAAAGTGCCCCATGGTGTAGTAAAGGTTTGCCTTTAATTGGATCATCAAAGGTGAACTAAAATCGATTATACCGTCAATAGCCATCAAGCAAAATAGAAATTCTTCTAGACTCAATGACTCCTTTGTAAAATGTGATCCATCTTAGGTAAAGGGTAGTTGTCTTTCAATGAAGCTTTGTTTGTTCCCAAAGTATATACAAAGGTCAGATTCTCCCCGATTTATTCTCAATAAACACCGATTAGACACCCACCCGAATATCTAATAGGGACAATAATACCGCCTACACATTTTCTTGATTTCCTTCTCAACCAAAGGCAAATCGAACAAAAGCACTCGTTACCGTTCGAATGGTTTTGGTTTTCTTTGAGAGGGATTTTGTGCTCTATTATTTAAGTGTCATAGGATTTAAGATCTTTTGTAACTCCACGCAAAAACATCAGAAAATTATTTAAACAACTTCATGCATTTGAGTTTAATGAGTCAAAAAGGTCTAGACAGTTTAACTACTATTGGTTTAATTCTCAACGCCTATATTACACTTTGTAATTTCAGCTTGCTGCCTAGTTTTGGCTTCTACACATCATTAAAATCAAAACAACCTTCTGGAAGGGGCCACAAACCTCAGGGCAAACTCGATCTTTGACCACAGTGGTTTCTAACCCCTTTGTTTCTAACTTCGCAACAATTCTATTGTGTTTTCTAGTTTGCTGTGACAATAGATTTACATTGGCAAGCCTGGGGGAGATGCTCTTTCTTCAACAAGAAAATTTTCTTTGCCAATAAGGTGCTTCAGATTACAATTCGAATCCAAACTATGTAGTTCGAATTCATTTCGAATTGCATGAAGTCTTATATTTGTTTGTCTCCGCCAAACACTTGCCAATATTTTTCTTCGTTATCGTGAATGACCTGTCCTAATTTTACCTCGAGTAGAGCAAAGATTTGCCTTATATGGCGTTAAGCATGTTTTTTGGTCACAGTTGCTGGTTATGGGCCCCGATATTTCCTTTTTTCTTGGGACAAAATTATCCGGTACCTCAAAAAGTTTTTAAAAGGTCCACTTACATCGTTTCAATAGGCCCTAAGTCTTGGGTGATGTGCGCTGTATTCGCTATTGACTTGCTCAACGATTAATTCAAAATCCTCTATATGCTTTGATTATTTTACCATGACTTTTTGAAAAATTCAAGACAAAAGTAGGGATTCATATCTCCACTACGTTATTTGGAACACCGGAATTTTAATCTACAGGAAATGTTTTTCGTGTGGTTGTTCTCATTGTTTCATATATGTACACCGCACCAAATACATTCTAGGCATGACCCGTCAAAGTTCATGTGCTCCACAGAGGACTAGTTTCAGCTCATCTTTTGGGTAATCGCCCTTCACCAACGTGCTTTCTAATTGTTGTTGAATGTCCGCACTTAGTTGAATTTGTTTCAACTCCTTGTGTTTTTTTCATGTCGAGGGTTATTTTATCGATCGTCGAAGATTTAAAAACAAAGGATGCATGACTAGGCTCAAGACTCATATCTAGTTTGTTGTGGTTTAAAGGTTCATCAAACTTTGACAATTTCCGTGTTGTGATCTTCTTCCTCTCATCGGCCCATCAATTCTCAAGCGGTGTCACCCGTGCGCAGAGTCCAATGCTAAACAAAAGATAAAAGAGTTGAGGTCCGTATTTGCTGCATTGCCGCAGGGAGAGTTTGTGGCTTGTCCTAGCTTGTAACTCCGTGTACCGCATATGGGACTCCCGTAAAGTCTTCTTGTCCGATTGAAAACATGGATAGTCACATAGGTCATGTCCATTTGCATAGTTCCTTGTAACTTAGCCCCCTAAGCATCTTGATAATAGCATTCCATACTTTAAAGGGCTACTAGCCACAACAATATCCATGACTAAGAATTTGGTCGGAATCGTGCTGGGCTAACGCAAGAGGTCTTTGATTAATCCTAAAAATTTACCTCGCTTCTCGAGTCAAAGGAGGCAGTTGGCCCTGCAAGGTTCGGTGATTTTCAGACCTAGGTTCTCCATCACAACTTCTTTAGGCATTAATTATGAGAAGCTCCCAAAATCATGCATAGTATCAGGCAAAATTTTGTCATGAACGTTTAAACTTACATAAATGTGAGGAACATGTCCCTCTTGATACTTATCTTCAATATTTGGACCAAAAATATGCCTCCGGTTTGTCATCGTTAAGATTGAGTGTGTCATTGTTCTCTTCAATGTTTAAAGCCTTAAAATTTGGGTCCTATACATTTTTGGAAACTAATTTTACCAAGGGAACAAAGATTTTTAATTTTTGGAAATTTCTGCTTCAGGTTTGTGCGATTTGATTCTTTGAAGAACGTGTCTTAGCATTGTTAAAGCGACTTATCAAAGAACATCAAATTTAATTTGTTCTATTTGTTTGAAAAAATTGTTTCTTGCCGCCTGTACCAGTCATGTTAGTACCGATAAGGTCCGCACTGTTTTTGCTTGTTTCTAATGCATTTCTTTTTACTTGTATCAGAATTTACAAGTACTTTTTTTCTTTATGTTTGACAACTTTAGGCTTATTTCTGCTGCAGCTGTTCGTAAGATTTGTCGCAGGTTTTGGTGTTGGGAGTTTGTTCACCGGGGTTTTACTTCTAAGGTCATATTCTCTTTGAGACTCTATGAAGATATTTTCCATGTCTTCGATAATAATTTTCATCATCATCTCTTTGTCATCATAAGGTGTGTGAAGACCTTGTTTTCTATCATAATGAATCTCAAAGTCATCATTGTTCATTCTGGGAAAGATGATGATATCACTCTCTCTCTCATATTTTCTATTTCCGCAACCCCACTCACATAGTTTTGATGAAAGGGAGTGGAGTGATTTGTTGATCATCTTCTCAGGTCCGTTTGGAGGTTGGTTCCTTCTAAAATTCTGATTCTCGTTCCGGTTTCTATTTTGAGGAGCGGTTTGTTTTTGACTTTCTTGTGCTCTCTAAAAGATGCCTGCTCTTCATCATCTCCTCCATCATTTTTTACATCTTTGAGCTGGAAGTAGAAGGGGTAGATTCATCTTTAAAGGACACTTCCTCTTCTCATTTTTCATTCTTTCTCTCTTCTCCATTAAGTTAACTTCCACAGTTAGCAGCCTGTACATTCTCTCTGGCAGTTACGTGATCTCTCTCTCTCGCATGACAGCCCATCCGTGGTCAAACCCTCGGTGAAACTTGTTTAGAGCCGAGCCTTGTGGAGGTTTTAGATCCTGGGGAAAGTGCATTATATACACCCCGTTAAATTAAAGAGAAAATGGACACTTTCCCCGTTGTTTCTATGGAGGTTCTTGCACCGTAAAGGACTTGGAGAGGATTCTCTTCACTTCCATTTGTTTAAGAATGTCCGATGGAAGGCTTGGATATCAATGATACTATGAAGAACCTTTAAACCATTTTCTTACTTTCTCCCCTCGTACTCGAGGAAAATAGTATAAGCTTCGTATTTAATCATCATCAATTTCATTTCCGTCAAAATAGTCATTCATCTTATCCACAAGTTGTGATTCGCAGTAGCATTACAAGCATCATATAAATGGAATTTTGGACTGATAATCCCGTGGAAGATTGAATAATGGTACAAGAAGGACTGTGGGAGTTGCACTTGGCGTGTTAGCGTCGAATCGCCTCAGCCGAGGAAGGCAAAACTCGAGGCAACATCAAACCAAGCTCGCCCGTAGCGCCCACGAGGACAGGAGAGGGACTTTCCGCTCAATCTCGACAAATGAGTAATAGGGTGCAAGATGACTCTAGAATAGGAACCGATTTTTAGCTAGTAAATAGATACAATGAGGTATTTAACAATGATTGTTTTCCGGATCGTATGGGATCAAGAATGTCATGAGCGTAGATTTAACTGCTGCACGTATTATTCCTAAGGTGAGGTAGAGCAAGTTTACAATTAATTTGAAATTAAATGTATGTGGAAAGACTATTTAGATAGCCGAAAAGGGTATTAAACAATGGATCCTTTCTCGACGAAGAAAGCCACACAAAGTCTCGAACAATTCCTTCATGCGCAGTGCTGACCGAGTTCTACCTTCTTACTCTCAAGCATTCTGGAACCGAAAACGATTTATGAATGAAATGAAAAACATTACAAGATACATATGAAACATAGAGAAAATACATTATGCTAAACTTCTCAAGCCATAGGAATTCCTATAAATCATATCGACCATTCAATTACTCCTCCGTCAAATCGCATACGATAGTGTTGGATTATTTCTCCCCACAACTCCTGCACTCTCCCCACAAGTGACTTTTCAATACAATAAACTGTGGAGAAAACAGACGACCCAAAACAAGGGCGCTCGTTTCACCCCAAATAAATTATGCAAAAATAGGGAAGAGTCATCTATTATTTTATAAAACGTAACATCGTTCCCGTCACACAATCGAAAACTAGAGCGTAGATCCATTGGAATGCAAATCAAGTCAAAAATAGACCTTTTCCCTATTTATCCGCTAAGGTAGATATTCTTCACTCTATTTTTAGCTTGACTTTCAACATTCAAATAAAAACTAATTTTTTAAATAAAATTTAGCTGAATTTTGGTTTTCGACAAAGTTTCCGCCATTTGTGTGCGTTTTCCCTTTAACATTTTCAACATCAAATTTAACTCCTTTCCATGTCCATGTCACATTCAAGAATAGAAGAAGTCAAGAAGCATTTATGACCAGATCACTTGCACTCGCACTCTTTGTATGAAATATGGGGGTGTTGTCAATTACATTGCCATGTTCACAAAAACTGTGTTACTTCTTCCACAAGAAGCTTGGGGATTCTCTATGCATTCGTAATAAATGATTCTCGTCTGCCCATAGTAGACCACTGCCATGATAATTATAAGATAGAAAATTTACTACTTGAATATCCACATCCATTGAAGAAAAGACGGATACCCCAGGTACACACGAAAATCACCACAAGACACATACAATGTGCTTTCCCTCGTAAGAGAGAGTTGAATTCATGTTTTGTTTGAGACAGCAGATGTACCTTGTAAAGTACAGTTCGTCAAAAAAATTTCTCAACTAAAAACGCAATTTCTTGAATCGATCGTTCAATATATTGTCCTTAAGTGCACGTTATACTTCGTGATGCATTTTGGTAACAGTATCTTCGAGCATAAGGAAGAACCAAATAACGAGGGAGAATAGTTTCTCATTGTCTTGAACACCATAAACTCTTGCCTTGCGTACCCACCACCCTCCGAGAGTAAGAAAATCCCATTGCACACATCAATGTTATAAGTTTAGTCGAATTGCTTCTTTGTCTTCTTCTTTTTATTTGAAATCCCCTTTTCTCTATCGCTTCTTTTCATCATCCTCATCTTTGTGACTTGGGCTTTTGCCAGAATTCTGTATCACAAATATTCGAACCTTCGAAACACAAGAATCATCAATCGAGGCTACCTCACGGCCCAAAACCTCGTCACTTCAAAATTTCGACCTTCGACTTGGCAATATGAGTGCATATTAATGTTGTCTAGTTAGAACCTTCCTCATAATATAATTCGGTCCCTTCAAGGATCAGCACCACAGACTCTCCACTTCAGATAAATTGCGTGAGTTCAAAGCAGGTTGCATCGGCTGCAAAACTCTTTGTGTTGGAATGAGATTAACCATCATATATTTTGGTTTATTCACTACAAGAGTGCTTCGTCATGGGAAGAAAGAGTGAACGTGCATTTGTTTCTTCAATCAACATACTATAAAGATAGACCAATACCACATATCCGGTCCCTGACAGGGACAACAGCCGCCCGCTCAATTTAATTCTGTCAAAGTTTGTCGTGGGCACCAAATGTATGACAGAATTTTCTTCGTTTTCGTATTGCACGTAACATCTTCCGCATTTGCTTTTTCTATTACATAATCGATCTCTAATTGCTCGCGTTGGAACCTATCACATATTTCATTTTAACTGCTTCCGCTTCAATAATTCGAAATGATTTAATTGGCTTGTAATTCCACCTATTCGATTTTCATGAAGCCATTCAACAGAGCACCATATATTATCCCACTGTATCGACCGAGAGTTTCGATGCAATTTGGGAATTTGTTTGTTTTTTATAGAGTCTCGAATCGTAAATCTGCACCACCTATGTCTTTGCATTTTCCCAGCCTATTGGCATTTCTTTATTTCCCATTTCCCCCAAATACATGAGAAAAAACCACTCATGACAACACCAACATGCATCTCACACCTCCAACATTCCTTTATGCAAGTCTAATTCTCAAGACATTGCACAAAGTTGCTTAGAATGTCAGAGTTGGTCAAAGGTATCGATTCATACCCAATCCAACTAAATCAGCTTCATAGCATGCATTTTATTCAAGGTCAACTTGTTACACAATTCTCCACTTCCTTGAAGTCAAAATGACAAAGAGGAGAACTAAAACCTAAAAATAAAAGAGAACAAACTCGTATCTTCTAAACAAAATACCACATGATTTCTACCACCATCCTTCTGTGAGATGATAAAATGAATTCACCTAAAACGAAGTGTATGAAAGTACGCAGAGAGAAGTCTTAAATGTCCATTTACAAGCCCCTCACCCTTGCCGCTTGCCCTTTGCATATGCTTCATCTCGAGAAGAAAATATGTTTATTTTTTAAAGGTCCGTTTTTCGTCAATGCCAATCACTTCACTAATCGATTTATTTTCTTCTTCGTCCGCAACTCCCGCAACTTTCTTCTCCCTCCATGTCTTCTCTCTTTTTAGTGACAGCTTTTTTGACTACCATCCAAAAGTGTAATGCTTCTTTGGCTTAATAAGGTGATTATTACTAACCACCATGTCCTCCTTCCCCGTCCCGAGGAGATGTCTATTCCATCAAGTTAGAAATTCATTCAAGGAGATTGCATTTTGACCATATGATAGTGGTAACAACCAGAGCCCAAACCGACTGTGGTCCAAAGATCACCTTTGTGAGAATATAAAACCACCTTAAAGAAGAACATGAGTATGGATCAAAAGTGCCAAATGTGTTTGCAACAACTATGATCGTGAAAGGAAACAATCAAACTAAAGAGACCAATGGCCATTTGATGTATAAGCAATAGCAAAAGCATATACCAAAAAACTCCTTCCTACATCAGACTGAACTGTTCCGTGTTGTACACAACACAAGACCCATTAACCGCTCAACAAGAGAATCAGTAGCGTAATATCCACCTTGGTATTGTGAATGCTCAAAGCTGTGACAAAAGCATATCCCTTTGCTTGTAAAAGATTAAAGCGTTCTATTAAAACAGTAATTCAAGAAAGCTATTGAACAGACAGCACGAGAAAAAAGGTCACGGATGAGTAGGTTTCCCATTGTTTTCCTCCGTGGGACTCAACCTTGTCCGTAAATAGCAAAAGGTGACAAATGCTACAAATCCAATCTCATGCAGTGATTTTAAAATAACCTCCGATGAGGGGTCAAAGACTGAAGTTCAACATTTTCAGTCTATACTGAGATGATAAACAATGTTTCTTTGGAGGTGCCAAGAACTGTATAGCTTTGGGAGAGCAAGAAAAGGTTTCCATCCATTGGGTTGTTGAACCTATTATTTCAACACATCACTTAAACTTTCTAACTCATTTAAAAGAATCAACTGACCTAGTTGATTGAAAACCCATCAAGAAACTTTAAACTAAACGTAATGAAACTAGAAAAACTAAATGCTACCTTTTGGTCAAAGTGATTTATTTACATAAAATTCACCCTACTTTGCTGCAAAACAACAGATCAAAAATACCTAATCTATCAATCATTCAAGTAAATAATATGAGAAAATACTTCATATGTTTCAACCTATCACACAGACAAATTGTCATGTAGCTCCAGATGTTAATACATTGAGTCTGATTTCATGTAAAAGACAATGACTGTAAGCGGCTTCAACTATGTACCTCCATGTGTACACTGCAGAACAGGATCGCAAAAGCTTGCATCTGTCACGTTCAATCAAACACATACCTCCACCCCACACCAATGCAAACATCTCTAGGCAACTTCTATTGTGTCTTGTTTTGAAGGAGGAAGAGTTTCCAAGAACATTCTGGGATCTCGGAAATCATATGACTGGATCTGATCATTTAAACACTGAATCTCCTTCTCAATTCTTTCAACAACTAACTCACAGACACCATTTTTAGCTTCAAGAGAAAACTTTGGAGATTTCAAACATTGAAGCAAGACACTGAAAAATTCTTCATTAATTTCAAAATCTGCTAACTGATTTCTTACTTCTTTTACAGCTTCACACAGTGCAGGGTTTGCCACATACCCTACCATTGTATGAGTGGATCAGCGAGCGCTGGAATCTTTGGATCGAGCTGGAGTCGCCGGGTGAATGTTTCAGCCTTCATATGTGTCCGACTGCTGTCCACCGTCAGCATCAGATCTGCAACTTGATTTCATATACTGGGGCAAGACAATATACAAGTCGAATGTCACATCAACAGCAAACCATCTTCCCTAGTATGGTCGCCACTATGTTAGCGCTCGAATATGCCTCAGGCTGAAGAAGGCAAAACTCGAGGCAACATCAAACCAACCTTAGCCTCGTAGCTAGCCCTACGAGGACAGGAGAGGGCTCTCTCCGGGTCTATCGTCAAACTCAGTGAAAAGATGTCCAATAGGATACGAGGATGACCTAAATGAAACTTTCTTGATATTGATTTTAGGCTAGTAAATTGATATAAAAGGGTTTTGATAAATGAGGATGGGATTCACAGGTTGTGTGGGGCAAAGGCAAACAGAAGCGAGGAAGATAAAATGAAAATGCGATTATCCAGCGAGGGCAAGATGAGCATGAAGTTTAACAATCAGAATTGGAATTATGTATCGTGAAAGACCATGCGAGGTTGTATCAGGCAATAGTTGAATCCTTATCAAATTGAAGAAAACATGAAAATGAAATACCTCAAACTGGAAACGATGGCGGATTACACGCCTTTCTCACTTAAAATTTATTCAACGAGAGAATGATTAGCAAATGAAATGTAAACATTACAAGATACATATGAAACAGAGAAAGACATATGCCAAGTTATTACCTCAGGGATCTCCTGAAACAGAGCTACATCATTTCATTAATCTCCAGCCAGAACTGTACAATGAAACATTGTTTCTACCTTCCACACACCTCTCAGAACTCTCCCCTACAAATTATTTTTCAATACATTATATACACCTAGAGGTGGGATAACAAATCGACCCAAATATGGAATGGTATAATTATCATTTTACAAACAAGGCTGGAAAGCCAATTAGTTGTTCTGAAGATAGAACATCGCTCCCTTTGAAACGCTTTGATGACCTATTAAAAGACAAACGCTGGAGTTGTAGATCCTGCAAAATCATGACTGAAGACAAAATAGGCAATGCACTCCTATTTTTCTGCTTACGTTGATATCTTCGTTCTAATTCTGGTTTTCAGTCTTTGACTGCCAATTTTCCACCTTCGATAGATGATACTTTGACTTGGATTCACCATTCACCATACCAACTAAATCTGTTTTAGTCTTATGAAAACCAAACCACTGCTCCTTAAATTCCTCTGCATACTTTGATTACCACGTTACATTTACCATTTGAAAATCTCTGCTGGCCAATGAAAAAACAAAGTGTGGATCCCATTCATTGTGACTAAAGACAAAAATAGATTTCTGTTCCTAATCTCCTGCATGATAGATGTCTTCATTTTAATTTGGCTTTTCGATTTCAGACTTTGCGCCTTCTTTCCAAGTCGGGAGCTGACATTCCGCATTCGAACACCTGATCCCTTTATCAAATCTTGTGCAACGTTTTTAACCATAGAAACCTCATCTAAATTTTCGACAGCAGCTTCAGAATTCATGGTTCAATAAAATAATTACGGGAAGTGTCTTCTGAACGGCCTTCAACCAGTTATGACACCGGCCAGGACATCACTCTTTCCGGATGGCATCTAGCCACCCATCCATTGCTTCCCAGGTGTTTGCAACGAGATAGCATGGTCCATGAACTGTTTCCCTTAGCCATGAGATGTGGGCATGCCAGAGCATTGTTCCCTTCTGCTGCACCAGCGTGAACTCGTATGTAAATGTCTATCCTGCTTGAATTGGGGCTTTGAGTGATGTATGCAGGCCCATCAGACCAACATATGCGATCACTCCATGGATATGAGAGGATGCATACTCCGTCCCCATCTTCACTGGATATCTATTATAAGATTATCCCTTTCAGTTCTTTGCAAGTTGAAGGAGTCGATTTGGATCAAAACTGGGCGCAAAACACAATTTCTGGGCTCTGTTGTTTAAGTGGGTAGCGCCCCTGCTCAAGTGGGTAGCGCCCCTCAAGTCGGTAGCGCCGTTCAAGTTTACGCGAGATTGTGGCGCTCAGTGGGTCGCGCCCCTCAGAGTGGGTAGTGCGCACCTTCAAAGCACAATCACGACTACGCAAAAACACATCTTCTAAATACGTTCTCTAGCAACTAACACCCATATTGAGCATCCATAAAGATGAAATGACATGAGCTTACGAATAAGCGACTAAGCTTGCAAATCAAAATTTCCTTAACTGCATCTTGATCAAAAATCCCACTTTCGGAGATTTTTGAATTTCAAACTTGCAACATACGGGATATATGTCGAAAGTGTTGTATGCCTGAGAGTAGGCTGCAAAGGCTTACATGGAGAACTTCAACATATTGGTGCTTCACGATACTATGCGGCCATAAAAAATAGAAGCAATATATAGATTCGTAGCCCACTTTCCTCTGTACATATAGCAGTCAAGCCAAATACAAAAATGAGATGCATCATCCATACATCCACAGACAGGAATGCATCAGGCAGGCATCTGAATTTCATAGCAAATATAGACAAAGGACTTGGCTATACTTTCAATTGCAAAGATAAAATGCAGGTGTACTCCATCAGAAAGCTGTCAGCTAATTCAAGTATTGTCTACAAGTTCTTGAGTTACAGAAACAAGGGATTTTCTTCCCATCATCCTCATGGTTGAAATGATAATCATACATAATCTCCTCGCCAGCATTTATATCTCTTACCGCAAAGAAAACTACCTTTTTCTGAGTTTTCACTGAGATCACCTTCGCTACACAATAGGTGAGCATGAATGATTTACAAAGCGAGCAATGCCACCTTTTCGAGTAGCATCAATAATGCTCTCCTTGTCTATTCTAAAGAAGTAGCATGCACCCTCATATTGCATTTTACCTCGTGAGTGATAATTAGCTTTCCGTTTGTCTGCCACACGGAGTCCCACTATCTCACCAACATACTCTACCACCATTTCACCCTTTGAAACGAACTCGGTAGTATATAACCCAAGTGCATGGATGCCTGATTTGTATACCATCAAACGTTTCCAGCCTTGCTCTTGTTTGAAGCGAAGGTGCTCCCTTCTGTAATCAGTCTTGTTGTCTACATTTAGAGGCTTGATAAGACCCCTTGTGCATGATTTGCGCTCATTAACGTGAAGCGATACATTTATTTGTTCCTGTGATACAACCTTCGTGCTATTTGTCTCGGATTTCCTTCGAAGTCCAGCTCTATATTCTTCCCAGCTTTTACGACCCTTGTAACCCTCTGTGCGAGCACAAGTTCCTTTCTTAGTTTCCAACCGAATTTTCGCAGGCAAGGTATTGCCAGATTGAACTATCTCAGAATATTTGTTTTCATATTTCCCGTGATGCATACATCGACCATAAAATCCTACCCTGTCACCATCATCACCCTCAATCTCACTTTGCAACAAGCCCTTTTGATGTGCACACCAGGGATGAAAAGAGACAGAGCATTTCACAACTCTACACTGGATACACAAACCACTAGGCCGGTTGCATATAGAGAAAACCAGTTTCCTTCTAGGAAGAACAGCTCCAGAGACATCAAATATACCCATGGTACTAACATTTAAGCACCTGAACAATATTAAAGTCAGTCTCCTCCAACTGCAGCCTTCTAGCCTCAATTTTACTTGTATCCAGAATTGAATTCAATATCCTACGTAGATCACTTGCACAAGTATTCATCTGGAAGAGGTTTGCCTCCAATTCTGATCCTTTGGCAGCATCATAACAACAGAGATCAATAAGGCCAATGATAGCTGCAAGGGATGTCCGTAAATCATGACTCATATTTGCAAAAACAATACTTTTATGGTTACTCTTTCTCTCTGATTGCTGATGATGTTCTTTTTGTTTGTGCTTTTGCAGGTTTGGGGGCTCAGGAAAGCTGCACATGAAACACCCTTAACTGGAAAACTTGAATAATTAGAGTTTAATGCTTTCTTCTTCAAAACAAGGTTTTGAAGAAGAAACTTTCTCAAGTCTTTTTTGATGATAAATAACTTGAAGACATTGTTTTGGATAAGTTTTGATGAATTTTTAGCGGTCAGACACATGCTAGTAGATAAGGGAAAAATCCTTCCGACAGATAATTTATGCTTTTTTAACGGAATGCAACCAGTCTGGACAAATGAGACCCCTAATAATGAAATGTAAAAGAGAATTTTGATTGCTGACGAAGGGCTGACGAGACTGAGTCTAACATTGGCTCCAATGGGGATGGCAGCTGCCGCTTCTTGGAGGTGCCAAGAACTGCAGAGATTTGGGAGAGCAGATAGTGCCTCCATCCATTGGGCGATGGAATCCATTTATTTGACAAAAGGCTAATGACTGAACTTCGAAACTGAAACTGAACTCAAACTGATTCGATCTGAAAACTGAAATAACTGAAAAACTGACTTAACAAACTTCAAACTAACACTGCAATGAAACTGGAACAAGATACTGCCCTTTGGCTGCTTATTTATTTACAAAATCTACCCTACTCCGCTGTAAAAACAATAGATCAGGTAATACTGTAATGCCAGATCAACCATTCAAGTAAACCTGAGAAGAATGCTGCTTGAGAGTGCTTCAACCAGGACACAGATGTAATTGCTGGCAGCCCTACATGCACGTAATGAGCCTGGTCATGTAAAAGACAGTTTGATTTGTCAGTCAAACTGAAAAACATTTCCATGTATGTTGCAATAGGATCACAAAAGCCAGACTCTGTTTGCTGCCCCAACTCCGCAATACATACTTCCAGCTGCACAATGTCAATGCAAACATCTGTAGGCAGCTCTATGGTTTCTTGTTTTGAAGAAGAAAGAGTTTCCAAGAACATTCTGGGATCTCGAAAATCATATGACTGGATCTGATCATTTAAACACTGAATTTCCTTCTCAATTATTTCAACAACTAACTCACAGACACCATTTTTAGCTTCAAGAGAAAACTTCGGAGATTTCAAACATTGAAGCAAGGCACTGAAAAAATCTTCATTAATTTCAAAATCTGCTAATTGATTTCTTACTTCTTTTACAGCTTCACACAGTTCAGGGTTTGCCACATACTCTACCATCGCATGAGTGGATCAGCGAGCACTGGAATCTCTGGATCGAGCTGGAGTCGCCGGGCGAATGTTTCAGCCTTCATATGTGTCTGACTGCTATCCACCATCAGCATCAGATCTGCAACTTGATTACATGTACTGGGGCAAGACAATCTTCAAGTCGAATGTCACATTAACATCAAACCATCTTCCCCAGTATGGTCGCCATAGAGGGGAAGATTGAGATGGAATGTTCCCCGAGGGTCTGATGGATGATGATAGGTAGAAAATGCTGGATGAAGGCTCCATCATCTCGACATCAGGAGGGGGAATGTCAATGGGAGTAGTCATATCTGGTAGTTCTGCTAAAGCAAAATGCGCAAATAGGGGAGAGGTGGACTCATTGCGCTTGGCCTCGAATTGGTGGACTGCGGCTAGAGATGGGCGGAAGTCCTCGAGGCGGGGACAAAGATGGGTGTAATGGCCATGGAGATCACACAAAGCACAGGGGTGGTTGGTGTGAATAGTCTTTGGGTTCTTGATTGCAGTCGCGGAAGGAATAGAGGCTTCCGGGACCGTGGACTCAGGGAACGTGACATTAACCATGGGCTTGAGATGAAGCAATTCAGGATAGGTATGGGTGGCGTGGCCAAAAACATCACACAAAGCACGCTAGATGGTATGCTTTGGAGGCCGAGGAGGGGCAGGTTTGTTGGGGCAGCCTTGTCCTTTGATGCCCCCTTGCGAGCTTTGCCCTTCTTACCCGAAGCAGTCGCAACAAGAGGTGGTTCCTGTTGAGGTGATTGAGGCACTGTTGCAGCGGGAGAAGTCATGGGGACCGGTTGAACCGGGGTCAAAGCAATATAAGGTTTGGGTTGACCAGGTAGGTTTTCCGCTGGAGAATCATGGTACCAGACGAGAATCCCAAGGGTCAGGTTAGGAAGAGAGAGGGTGGCCATGACCTGTATCGTGTACACTCCTGGTGGGGGAGCTAGGAACGGTATCTGTTCAGAGGGGTAATGGCCAGGTAGGATGGCTCCTAAATGGCTAAGGGTTGGAGGAACCATGCCAGGAGGATAAAGAGGCTCATGACTACCAGCTGCAGGTGAAGGGCTAGGAGCAGTTTGCGGAGAGTGTGGTTGCTGACTAGCCGAAGTAGGTTGCTTGAGAGCAGCCTGAGACGATTGCATCATGCAAACATTCGATGAGCTGGGGTCAGAGATAGGAGGAGGAGGAAGACTAGGGAAGGTTCTGAGCAAAGAGGAGTCTTTGTAGATGCTGGGAGAGACACTGGTCAAGGAATCGACGGATTGCTTGTTGGCTACAGAAGAGATGGTCGTCTCAGGTGAGGTCTGAGATTTTGGCTCATGATATGTCAACTGGTCAATGGTGACTATCTTTCCATTATGAGAAAAAGACATCTTGCGGAAAACCATGGATGGGACAGTAGACATAGCATAGGTGTAGCTCCACCCCAAGAGAATGTTGTAATCTAGAGGGGCGTCGATGACTTCGACGTCAATGCAAACAGTCTTTCCCGCAAGAGTGATAGGACAATTACGGAAGAGGCCAATGGGCTGGGAGGCATGGCCATCCCACACTCGAAGGGTGATCGTGGAAGGGGCCAGCACAGGAGATCTGAGTTGCTTCCAAACCGAAGCGGACATCATGCAGGTGGATGCCCCCTCATCAATTATACACCAGGAAACATTAGCGTTCTGGATTTTGACTGGGATTTGGAAGGCAACGGAAGCAAGAAGAGGAGGATGTTCTGATTGATGGGTGTCGAAAACAATCATTTTGTCATCAGCAGGATCTACATCACCCATGGCAAATAGAAGAGCCTTCTTTTGGGAAGGGCAGGACTGGAGGAGTTCCAATGTGGAAATGGCAGCAGGAGACTGCGCCAAATCATCTACTACGCTATACGAATGAGCGGCTCGACCAGAAGCAGCATTTCTGCGTAATGGTCCCTTAGGAATCTTGGTATGAACCTCAACTTTGGGCTGAGGGATATGCAAGGGGCCATTGGATGTCGAAAGAGGCTCTGTAGAACCTGAAGAAGGGGACTCGGGGGCAGATTGAGTGGAAGGTGTGGGGTACTGGCGAGACCGAGTTTGAAGGTTAAGGTCGATGGTTAGAGGTGAATCAGAGTTCATCATAGGGATTTGGTAATTGGAGGAACCAGAAGGGGAAGGTTGAGTGGCCACCGGTCCGTTAGGTGGTTGGGTAGCCACGAATCCCTGCTGTGCATCCACCTACACTTGAGGGGGCGGTGACTGCTGTTGCAGGGGTTGAGAAGGAAAGGGAGGCGGAGGTGCTGATGCTGGAGGAGCTGGAGCACCAAAATGTGGATATGAATAATAAGGGGGTTGGGTAACAGTATGGTGAGCAGGAGGTTGGGCCAAAAGAGGAGGTATGTTGGATCCTGGATACGTGCTACCAGGAGGGGGACAAGTGCGGGAGGTGCTGCCCCCTCCCCCAGGAAAACCATAACCCATGGGAGGTTGGGCATATAGATGAGAGAGAGCTCCAACAATACCGTCAGCGGCATGAGGTGCCCCCTGTGTGTTGACACCATCGGGTCTGGGGAGATCAGGTAGAACAGTATAAACATAACCTGTCTGAGCGTAGATCAAGTAATATTTTAACGCCAGTTGGAGGGCGGCTTCTTCGGTTTGGGGAAAATGCGACGCAATATATTTCCTGATAGGGGGAAATAGAGATCTAAGGAACTAGTCCATGTAGACACGATCTTTGAAATTAGGGGATTGACATAGGCTCTTTCGTCTCCTCCATTCCTGGACATGATCGGATAGGCGGGTCACAGATGATTGACAGAAAGAAGTCAAAAGTTCGATACCAGTGTCATAACGAAGGGGAAGCTGGAAGTAAGATAAAAAAGCCCGGGAAGGAGTCGCAAAGGTGGTATGAGAGGAAGTGGGCTGATCAACATACCACTTAGAAGCCGCGCCTGTAAGCATTCGTTGTGTTAGCGCTCAAATCTACCTTAGGCTAAAATAATGTAAAACTCAAGGCTACATCAAACCACGCTCAGCCTTGTAGCTAGCCCTAGGAGGATAGGAGAGGGCTCTCTCCGGGTATATCTCAGCAAAAGGTCTTCAAAGGGGCTGATATGACTTATATTTGGTACTGATTTTAGGCTAGTAAAGAGATAGGAAAGTTTGATTTTGATTTTTTGGGTTTTTGTTGAAAAAATGGGAAAAACAATTTTGGGTCCGGGGATAAGGCCATATTTTTGCAGAATTCGAGTTGGGGTGAGGTAGGCAATAGTATTGATTCTTTTGATCAGGTGTATGGATGGATCAGAATGACAAGGAGCTGAAGAGGGCAAGGGAGAACATGGATCCTCTCCAAACTGGCGAAAACATGTAAAACTAAACAAATTTAAAGGCAGAGCACTGGAAACAATGGATTCAACCTCATTTACTCATTCATTTAGTTTCAGAAGCATAAGAAGGGAATGGAATACATTAAACATGAAAGAACTTAAAATAAACTGAGAGAAAACACCATCAAGAACTGAAAGCCACAAGAATCCCAACAGGTGCTGCAAAACCTCTGATCTTTCCTTAGCCAAAATGTGAAAAATATGTACAATAGTGTGCCAAAATCTTCCCAAGAGTCCAACCTATCCAACCTCTGAAAATGATTGAGAAATTACATCATATAGAGCATCCTAACCCCTTTCCATGCCTCTAGGGGTCGAATTCCTCCTTCTAGGAGCAGTTCCAACTAATTCTAAACAAGGAGCTAGAATATAGGCAGCCAAACAACTTGCCTCTAAAAGGAAGGAAACTGATTCTTTCACTTGATTTTTACTTTTTAGGAGTGAATCATCTAGAATAGGTAAAAGTGATTCCAAGTTACATGCCAACCATAAAATTACATCAAGATAACTCAAAAATTACATCCACAAGCAAAACTAGTCCAACTGGCCGAAATCCTGAGCTGGAAGATGAAAAATGGACCAAAAATCCGTATGAGTAGCGCACCTGAGCTATATGCGTAGTGCACCTTTCAGCCTACTTTTGGGGCACTTCCTGGCACCAAAATCAAGCTCATGATAGCTTTTTGGAAAGCCCTGGATGTCTTCTATCCAGCCCAAGTGGAATTTCCCAATTTGGAGCTAAATTGCCCCTCCAAAACTTCATCCTCCCACAAGTACTTCCTGCTGCTGAAAAATGTGGCAGAATGGTGATTTTCATGGTGTTTTGGCCCCTTGGATCATCCAGAATTTGGTGAAATTATTTGGTCTTACTGGAGCATGCATAAATTCCCATGAAAAATCCAAAAATATAAAGTTTTCCTCCAGCAAGTGTCCCAATCATAAGTGAGCGCGTCGACGCGCTACTCGTATGGCTAAAAAACCTGTTTTGAGACCAAAATTTTCCAAAATGACAAAAAAAATTTCAAATTCACTCAAATTCAGAGCGAAGACCCTCCATCATGTATCATGCCCAGCCAAGGAAGCCTCGGCCAAAATCCGGAGTGGATCAGGCCTCTTCCGCCGTTTTAGTGCACTGCTCAACCTCCTCTTTAGAATCTTCATTTTTGCCTTGCAGACGTGCATGCGGGCCCAATAATGACCTTTCATGTGACGAAGCATGTCTTTGTCTCTATTGGCCTTTGCCAACAATTTCTCTAGATGAATGTTAACATGCGTGAGGCAAGAATCTCGATCAGCCGGTGTCATATCACCAGGTCTCTTCCGGGCCAATTGTCGATCTCACAGATTCGCCGCAACTCGAACAGTGTGTGCTCATCCTCTAGCTGTTTGTTACGCTGCTCCAGGTAGTTTATCACCCACTGAGCCCTCTGCAATTTCTCTTTCAGCGTGTCATTCTCGGCCTTTTTCTCTTGGATGATCTCTTTCAGTTTCGAGCTAGGTGAGCTCGCATCAACATCGATGAATGTGAAATCAGTGTCTCGACCACCTGATGGGCCCTCATCATGCATAGGCCTCTTGCCTCTGTCCTGAATCTGTACCTGCGCTAAAGAAGAAGGCGAGACCCCTTCCACCCTTGGTGGAGATAATACTCGCGCTGCTGATGAAGTCAACGAGACCCCTTCCACCCCGGGTGGAGATAGTACTCGTCGTGTAGCTGCAAATAAGGCCCTGTGGCCTCGCTGGTATGTCACATACAATGGGGCACTGATATGCTCAATCTCAGGGATGTCCGGCTGATGTGAATGCTCTCCATCATCATAAAATACCTCGGGAGGCGACTGTGGCGCTATGAAGAAGTCACGGGAGATGAAATCCTCCCAAGTGATGCCCTGCTGTGTTAACTGATGTACCACCACGATTTTGATCAGCGCGTAATGATATATACTTCTATGCTGCTGTGCTGGGGTCTTCTTCTGTACAAAAATTGTCATCCTTTCTATGTTGCGATACATGAAGTATGGAATGCTCATCATACGTACCCTCGTGAAATGCATCAACAAACGGACATGGTACGCATAGAGACGCGAGAATCTGCCCTCGCAACTAAAATATCGAATGATGAGTTTCATCAATGGTGCAAACTCATCCTTCAGGAATCTGAATGGAAATACCCTGCTCAGCTGCCTCATAAACCTAGGTTTGATGTATGGCTCATAGTAGGATTTCTCTAACTGCTGTCGTTTGTTCCATTCCTCTCCTATATTTGGTATCCCGGTGGCCTGAGCAATAGTCTCTGGTGACAGAATGAAATCTACTCCGGCAAGGTTTACACGGCCATCATGTAAATGTAGAACAAATAGATGAGCTAGTTCACGATGATGCTGGGTTTGTGAAATCATCTCACAGTATTGGAAACATGACTGATGCTGAAAACAATCCATTGCAAGCGGGCAAGCCTGCAATTGAGCCAAAGAATTAGGCTCCTGCCTGAGATGCTTACCACTTTTGCCACTTTTTTGAGACCTCCGTGGCACATTACCCTCTGCTGTGGAATCACTGTCATACTCCTGCTCATAAACTGAATCCATCTCTGACATGGTTTTGAAAACAAGATGTCTGCAATATATATGCTGATATAGGTGTAGTGAAGACAAAAGTTCAGTGTATGCTCAAAACCCAAATATGTCACATATGTATCAAAGTATCATAGGGAAGCAAGCCACAGTGGTAATGGCTCTGTCAAATGGGTTTTCATGAAAAACAGTCGCTGCTTTGATTATAAGAGGATTTGACAAATGAGTAGAAAAGATTGTAGTGTAGGGCACAACCTTTGCAATGCTAGTTAAGATTTGTCAAGGGAGAAGTGGATACGGGACTCTGTTTGTCAATGGAGAATGGGAAACAGTGCGACAATAACCATAGTAAGATAATAGCAAATGACAGCAGTGTTTTGACAATTTCAATGGAGGACGTGGACAATTGAAAATAGAACTATGTCATAACATGAATGATAAATAGTGTGAAAATGACAATGGCAATAACAATGATAGCAGTGATGTAATGGCAAAGAGAGAGAATAGGGCTAAGGTGAAAAATGAGCAGGACACCACTGACAGTAGATGCATGAGCATATATATCAACAACACAAGTTTGCAAACCCCCACACAACCATTAACATTCGTTTCCAAAACCCTAGGAAGTGATATTGGAAATAAACATAGGGTTTACATTTCTCCACATTAAACAATGGTTTCTCCACTTTCAAAACACCATAATCATATCCAAAATTCACTGAGCAATCGTGAAAAACCTACTTGCAAGCTGATTGAGGCGATTTGACATGAAACTGGACGCATGAGCGAAAATTTTTGGCTATGAGATTATACGCGTAGCGCGCTCGCCCAGTGCGCTGCGCGCAGCATGTGCGTAGCGCGCGTGCTATTTTGCACAGGCTGGTGAAGCCCAATGCGTAGCGCACCTCTTGTGTGTAGCGCGCCTCCTCTGTGCGTAGCACGCACTTCTACCTCCGGTCCATGGCTTTGAAAAACAAGTTTGCGCCACTCAACTCACCAATTCGAACTCTGCCTTGGGAATTTATGCAAATGAGTTGTCTTCCATGGCTTATATGTGTAGAAAAATATCTCATAACAATCAGATTTGATTTTAAATTTGCTCCATAACCCACTTTTATAATGTTTGGCACTTTGTCATTTGATCACTTAATACAATGTTGTCCTTTGGATTTTCATTATTTTTCTGAGTCTTGGACTGATGACACTTGGTTTTTTTTGCAGGGATTTGGCATTTAGCTTTGGCAAAGATCAGAGGCTGCCTTCAAATTTCTTATGATGAAACAAATACACAATTATTACAAAAAATGAAATTTGACAATTTCTAGCTCCAAAACAGAGTTTTGGACTAGAAATGTCTTCAAATGTTGTTGAGAATAAAAAATATGAAATGAGAATATTTTGAAACCAACCTCATGGCCTGCGGGCTTTTATCACATGTATACAAAGACTGAAAACCCTAGACTCTAGGACTAAAGACTCTTTTGACGAAACTAATCATTTATGACCATGAATGAAGTGACCTGAACTTCAGTGATTTTTGAGGAATTTTAATTAGCCCTGCAGGTACAAGCACGAGGAAACACAAGACAACCAGACCCCCTCATCAGTCAATGTCATGCCCCTAGCGAAATGCAACGAAGTGAAACGAGCGAGACACCTAAAAAATGATATGCAAAAAGTGAAATGATCTCTGACGGAGGGCTGTAAGGACCGACTCTAACATTGGCTCCAATGGGGATGGTGGCTCCAAGGAGATGCCAAGAATGGCAGATCTCTGGGGGAGTCAGACAGTGCCTTCATCCATTGGGCGATGGAGTCATTATTTCAACAGATAACACAAAAAACTTTTGATACATTTATTGACTGCAAACTTGACTGAAACCTTACTGAAACTTGACTCAAACCGACTCGATGGCAAACTGAAATAACTTGAAAAAACTTGACTCTGGCAAACTAACTTAAGACTTGAACTTAAAATTTAAAGCTTGCTGACAGTACATAACCGCCTGTGTTTCTTACAAGACCATATACCATCAAACTATATCATAATGCCAATGTAACCAATCAAGCAGATGCCCTCTTGATTGATTCTCCCGATCAGATCTCCTAGTCAACAATACAAACTGATAACTGGGAATCCAAAAACATAGCTGACCATGATCTCCTTCATCACTGAACACTGCAATAATCACTTTCACTGCTGACTGTAACAAATCTGCCATTGGATCCTGAAAAACATGAAGATTTACCTCCTGCTGAAGAAACAAGGTGTCTTTCTCTCCTGATTCCGATCTGTCTTCATCATGTACTTCAGTAAAAGTATGCTCCTGGGCTTCAAAAAACTCTGAACAGGTAGATGAGCAGATCTCCTCTTGTAAAAACATTTCAACACATGAGACATATGAAGAAGAATCTGAATGGAAATCTTGAATGGTCTGATCTTCTGTAGTCTGAATATTTGGTGGGTCATCTTCATATGATAGGACAGCCGGATTTTCATTACAGTCATCAATCATGAGAAAAGAAACTTCCAATGATTCTTGAAGCTCAAACATGACATTTTTATCATCTACCATAAATTCATCCAAAGGAAATGTTTCACTTACTTGAATGAAGGTCTCATCTTGTTGTTCATGAACTGACTGAATTACCTCTTTATGAAGACTCTGTTCTGATGAACTGAAAACATTTGGATCAAAAACTCCGTCTATGATCCCAACAAAAAAATTCTCCTTTTCAGAATTCAACACAAGGTATGCTTGGTCATCACAATCTGAATCTGGATCTGAAATAGCTGACTGGACATTATCACAATCTGCTATTGAAACTTGAGTTCCCGGCATGCTGTCTTCTTCTGTGGGCAAATCTGAAATGAGACTTTCTCTTTCATCACTTTCATCCATATAACAATCTTCAACCTGCTGATCTATAAAGCTGCTTACAGGACTATCATCCTTTTCAGAAAAGGAAGAAGTTCCACCATCACCATCTTGACCATGTGCACGCTGCAGATCTGCGTTAACTTGAGCTGTAACATGACCTTTCAATAGATAATCTATCTCATCTTCAGATAGAGGAGATAATACCCTTTGTTTTCTTTTGCTCAAATAGTGATTGTCTTCATTGATTTCAAGTGAAGGAGTATACAAATTTTCCTCATACTGTTGATCCATTTCATGTAATTCCTGTTCACTGTCAACATGCAAAATGGCTTCATTTTCCACCGCACTAAGATCTTGATCCTGCTGCAAATTTTCATGATCTTCTTTATGGGTATCCTCTAGGTTCTCTTCATGTTGTTGAAATGGATTTTCATATAGGGCTTCCATGATCTCATCATCCATGAAATTATCATCTTCATAATATTTCTCAAGGCTTTCAATAAAAGTAGAAGCATGTTTGCAACAGTCATGAACTAAATTTAATGATGGATAAGATACTTGATATCTTTCAATGAACAGGGCATGAAAATCCTATAAACAGTAAATACAGGCCAGCGGCAAATTTTCATACCAATATTGGGCTTCACCTTCCAGAGTGGCCAGGAATATCTTCATCAAGCAATCTTCAGGAAAATCCACCTTCAACTTGCGAATATGCATGTGAAATCTAACCAAATGTAAAGCAGCATCCTTCTTACCATCATCTTTAAACGTAGGCAGATTCCTTGACCAATCTACCTTGGGCATCTTATTCGGAAAACCTGGAATGTGATCTCGGCTCATGGGAGCGTATCTTCTTGTGATTCGGTCCATCTTGAAAATCTCACAGCTACTGATCTCCCTGCAGTGAAGTCACCATGAAGCATTGATTTCTAGATTTTTTCAGTGAATGAAGTCGCCAGGTGAATGATTTCAGCCTTGCGATGTCTGACCGTTGTTCACCATCAACCATCAGATCTGAACTTGATACACGTACTGGGGGAATTCGCAAATCAAGGGGCACATTCACAAGCTAAAACGGAGATCGACTGAAGCAGCTTTTATCTACTATGCACTCACAGAGCAAGAGCAGTTCGAAGGCTACTTGGCGTGACTTCAGACTCCGTCTATAGAAAATGACAGTAATAAGCAAATTTCTTCCCCAGTATGGTCGCCACAATGGAGTTTT
This sequence comes from Pinus albicaulis, assembly GCA_034641835.2. Classification (NCBI taxonomy): domain Eukaryota; kingdom Viridiplantae; phylum Streptophyta; class Pinopsida; order Pinales; family Pinaceae; genus Pinus; species Pinus albicaulis. Next base: position 107,205 of record JAXQQM020081472.1, on the reverse strand, counting down.
GAAGATTCAGGATATAATTATCGATAGATCTATTTGCTTTCTCAACTTCTAGATACTTGATGAACTCAGGATTGATGACGGTAGAACCAGTGGCACTTTCGGATTTGGTTTCAAACAATGATAACTCAAACTGATCATCAAACTCAATATCTTCAATGTATTCAAAAACAGTGGGGTATGAGTGAGATTTGACCAAAGGAATAATGGGAGTTTCTCGACGAAAAGTTCTTGGGATTAGGTTGGGGTTTTCATATACTGGAGGCAGATTTGGATCAGGATTTGATCTGGTATGCCTTTTTGAAGCCAGTGTATTGATCTATCCAAGAAAAATTCAAAGGACACAATAGATTATTTTCAGCCTATCGACTTCTAGACTCAATCATCCAAAGGTCTAGAACGAATAAGTATACTGGGGTAATTTGCAAATTGAGTGCCGCATTCACAAGCTAACCGAAGATCGACTGAAGCAGCTTTTATCTACTTCCGCTTATGCATGGCAAAATCGTTTCGAAAGCTACCTGGCTTGACTTTAGACTCCATCTAAGACTCATGAAACGAACACATCAACAAGCAAACCATTGATATTTATTCCCCATTATGGTCGCCACTATGTTAGCGCTCAAATCTACCTTAGGCTGAAATAAGGTAAAACTCAAGGCTACATCAAACCACACTCAGCCTCGTAGCTAGCCCTACGAGGAAAGGAGAGGGCTCTCTCCGGGTCTATCTCGGAAAAAGGTCTTCAAAGGGGCTGAGATGACTTATATTTGGTACTGATTTTAGGCTAGTAAAGAGATAGGAAAGTTTGATTTTGATTTTTTGGGTTTTTGTTGAAAAAATGGGAAAAACAATTTTGGGTCCGGGGATAAGGCCAGATCTTTGCAGAATTCGAGTTGGGGCGAGGTAGGCAATAGTCTTGATGCTTTTGATCAGGTGTATGGATGGATCAGAACGACAAGGAGCTGAAGAGGGCAAGGGAGAACATGGATCCTCTCCAAACTGGCGAAAACATGTAAAACTAAACAAATTTAAAGGCAGAGCACTGGAAACAATGGATTCAACCTCATTTACTCATTCATTTAGTTTCAGAAGCATAAGAAGGGAATGGAATACATTAAAAATGATATAACTTACAATAAACTGAGAGAAAACACCATCAAGAACTGAAAGCCACAAGAATCTCAACAGGTGCTGCAAAACCTCTAATCTTTCCTTAGCCAAAATGTGAAAAATATGTACAATAGTGTGCCAAACTTTTCTCGAGAGTCCAAACTATAAAATTTCTCAGAAATTAAATCATATAGACCATCCTAACCCCTTCCCACACCTCTAGGGGTCGAATTCCTCCTTCTAGGAGCAGTTCCAACTAATTCTAAACAAGGAGCTAGAATATAGGCAGCCAAACAACTTGCCTCTAAAAGGAAGGAAACTGATTCTTTCACTTGATTTTACTTTTTTAGGAGTGAATCATCTAGAATAGGTAAAAGTGAGTCCAAGTTACATGCCAACCATAAAATTACATCAAGATAACTCAAAAATTACATCCACAAGCAAAACTGGTCCAACTGGCCGAAATCCTGAGCTGGAAGATGAAAAATGGACCAAAAATCTGTATGCATAGCGCGCCTTTCAGCCTACTTTTGGGGCACTTCCTGGCATCAAAATCAAGCTCATGATAGCTTGTTGGAAAGCCCTGGATGTATGCTATCCAGCCCAAGTGGAATTTCCCAATTTGGAGCTCATTTGCCCCTCCAAAACTTCATTCTCCTAGAAGTACTTCCTGCTTGTGCAAAAGGTGGCAGAAAGGTGGTTTTCATGGTGTTTTTGGGCCTTTTGATCATCCAGAACTTGATGAAATGCTTCGGCCATACTGGAGCATACATAAATTACCATGAAAAATCCAAAAATATAAATTTTTCCTCCAGCAAGTGTCCCAATCATAAGTGAGCGCGTCGACGCGCTACGCGTTGGGCTGAAAAATCTGTTTTGAGACCAAAATTTTTCAAAATGACAAAAACTTCTCCAAATTCGCTCAAATTCGGAGCAAAGACCCTCCATCATGTATCATGCCTAGCCAACAAAGCCTTAGCCAAAATCCGGAGTGGATCAGGCCTCTTCCGCCGTTTTAGTGCTCTGCTCAACCTCCTCTTCAGAATCTTCATTTTTGCCTTGCAGACGTGCATGCGGGCCCAATAATGACCTTTCATGTGATGAAGCATGTCTTTGTCTCTATTGGCCTTTGCCAAAAATTTCTCCATATGAATGTTAACATGCATGAGGCAAGAATCTCGATCAGCTGATGTCATATCACCAGGTCTCTTTCTTGCCAATTTTCGATCCTCACAGATTCGCCGCAGCTCTAATAGTGTGTGCTCATCCTCTAGCTGTTTGTTACACTACTCCAGGTAGTTTATCACCCACTGAGCCCTCTGCAATTTCTCTTTCAGCGTGTCATTCTCGGCCTTTTGCTCCTGGATGATCTCTTTTAGTTTCGAGCTAGGAGAGCCCGCATCAACATCGATGAATGTGAAATCAGTGTCTCGACCACCTAATGGGCCCTCATCGTGCATAGGCCTCTTGCCTCTGTCCTGGATCTATACCTGTGCTGAAGAAGAAGGCAAGACCCCTTCCACCCTTGGTGGAGATAATACTCGCGCTGCTGATGAAGTCAACGAGACCCCTTCCACCCCGGGTGGAGATAGTACTCGTCGTGTAGCTGCAAATAAGGCCATGTGGCCTCGCTGGTATGTCACATACAATGGGGCACTGATATGCTCGATCTCAGGGATTTCCGGCTGATGTGAAGGCTCTCCCTCATCATAAACTACCTCGGGAGGCAGCTGTGGCGCTGTGAAGAATTCACGGGAGATGAAATCCTCCCAAGTGATGCCCTACTGTGTTAACTAATGTACCACCACGATTTTGATCAGCGCATAATGATATATAATTCTATGCTGCTGTGCTGGGGTCTTCTTCTGTACAAAAATTGTCATCCCTTCTATGTTGTGATACATGAAGTATGGAATGCTCATCATACGTACCCTCATGAAATGCATCAACAAACGGACATGGTACGCATAGAGACGCGAGAATCTGCCCTCGCAACTAAAATATCGAATGATGAGTTTCATCAATGGTGCAAACTCATCCTTCAGGAATCTGAAAGGAAAAACCCTGCTCAGCTGTCTCACAAACCTAGGTTTGATGTATGGCTCATACTAGGATTTCTCTAACTGCTGTCGTTTGTTCCATTCCTCTCCTATATTTGGTATCCCGGTGGCCCGAGCAATAGTCTCTGGTGACAGAATGAAATCTACTCCTGCAAGGTTTACACGGCCATCATGTAAATGTAGAACAAATAGACGAGCTAGTTCACGATGATGCTGGGTTTGTGAAATCATCTCACAGTATTGGAAACATGACTGATGCTGAAAACAATGCATTGCAAGCGGGCAAGCCTGCAATTGAGCCAAAGAAGTAGGCTCCTCCCTGAGATGCTTACCACTTTTGCCACTTTTGTGAGACCTCTGTGGCACATTAATCTCTGCTGTGGAATCACTATCATACTCCTGCTCATAAACTGAATCCATCTCTGACATGGCTTTGAAAACAAGATGTCTGCAATATATATGCTGATATAGGTGTAGTGAAGACAAAAGTTCAGTGTATGCTCAAAACCCAAATATGTCACATATGTATCAAAGTATCATAGGAAAGCAAGCCACAGTGGTAATGGCTCTGTCAAATAGATTTGCATGAAAAACAGTCACTGTCTCGATCATAAGAGGATTTGACAAGTGAGCAGAAAAGATTGTAGTGTAGGGTACCGCCTTTGCAATGCTAGTTAAGATTTGTCAAGGTCGAAGTGGATACGGGACTCTGTTTGTCAATGGAGAATGGGAAACAGTGCGACAATACCCATAGTAAGATAATAACAATGACAGCAGTGTTTTGACAATGTCAATGGAGGATGTGGACAAGTGAAAATGAGACTATGTGATAACATGAATAATGAGCAGTGCTAAAATGACGATGGAAATCATAGTGACAGCAGTGATGTAATGGCAAAGAAAGGGCGTGAGGATGATGTAAATAATGAGCAGGGACACCACTGACAGTAGATGCATGAGCATATATATCAACAACACAAGTTTGAAAACCCCCACACAACCATTAACATTCGTTTCCAAAACCCTAGGAAGTGATATTTGGAGATAAACATAGGGTTTACATTTCTCCACATTTAACAATGGTTTCTCCACTTTAAAAACACCATAATCATATCCAAAATTCACTGAGCAATTGTGAAAAACCTACTTGCAAGCCGATTGAGGCGATTTGGCATGAAACTGGACGCAGGAGCGAAAAATTTTGGCTCTGAGATTATACGCGTAGCGCGCTCACCCAGTGCGCTGCGCGCAGCATGTGCGTAGCGCTCATGCTATTTTGCACAGGCCGGTGAAGCCCAATGCGTAGCGCGCCTCTTGTGCGTAGCGCGCCTCCTCTGTGCGTAGCGCGCACTTCTACCTCCGGTCCACAGCTTTGAAAAACAAGTTTGTGCCCCTCAACTCACCAATTCGAACTCTGCCTTGGGAATTTACGCAAATGAGTTGTCTTCCATGGCTTATATGTGTAGAAAAATATCTCATAACAATCAGATTTGATTTTAAATTTGCTCCATAACCCACTTTTATAATGTTTGGCACTTTGTCATTTGATCACTTAATACAATGTTGTCCTTTGGCTTTTCATTATTTTTCTGAGCCTTGGACTGATGACACTTGGTTGTTTTTGCAGGGATTTGGCATTTAGCTTTGGCAAAGATCAGAGGCTGCCTTCAAATTTCTTATGATGAAACAAATACACAATTATTACAAAAAATGAAATTTGACAATTTCTAGCTCCAAAACAGAGTTTTGGACTAAAAATGTCTTCAAATGTTTTTTGAGAATAAAAAAAATGAAATGAGAATCTTTTGAAACCAACCTCATGGCTTGCGGGCTTTTATCACATGTATGCAAAGACTGAAAACCCTAGACTCTAGGACTAAAGACTCTTTTTGACGAAACTAATCATTTATGACCATGAATGAAGTGACCTGAACTTCAGTGATTTTTGAGGAATTTTAATTAGCCCTGCAGGTACAAGCATGAGGAAACACAAGACAACCAGAACCCCTTGTCAGTCAATGGCACGCCCCTAGTGAAATGCAAAGAAGTGGAACGAGCGAGACACCTAAAAATGATATGCAAAAAGTGAAATGATCTCTGATGGAGGGCTGTAAGGACCGACTCTAACACGTTGGAACAATCGAAGACGGACAGAGTCATCGGTAATGGAGGTAGATGAACACCACATGTGGAAAGATTGAACATGATTTGAAGGATCTTCTCCAGCAAGGCCTTCAAACTTGGGGATGTCAGAAGGGAGCTTTGTTGGCATAACAGGCCAACTAGCATCATGGTGTATAGGGTCATCTGTCAATCGGTCCAAATCAGGGAGGCTGAGGCCTACCATGAAGGGGAGCAAGGGCGTAGCCGAAGTAGTTCCTATGGCGGTTCCGCTAGGAGTAGTTCTGTCATTAGGGCCGGGAGCTCCGCTAGCTTTAGGCCCTGGACTAGACATAGTGAAGGTGACAGGGGGAGAACCAGAAAGAAGAGGAGAACCCAAGGAATCAGAAGAGGAGTCGGAGTGCGGACTCGAAGGAGGACTGGCTCGAAGACGGCGGGACGGAGCAGGTCGATCGACCGAAAACTGAGGGTGAAGGCCAAGAAGTCTCCAGGAAGTGCGCCTTGAGGGTGCAATGATGACAAACATGGCACAAGGGGAAGAAGAACGACCACAAGGGCAAGGAGGCACAAAATCAAGTGATTACAATGTCGAAACAAGGGCAGATAGGTGCAGTGTCAATTGATTTTAAAGTCTTTGCCTGGCGGTGTAAACCAGGCTCTTCTTTGCTTAGGGTGAGTGTGTGGCGTGCGTTAATTTTAATTTTTAAACCCTTTTCGTTTTGAGAGCAAGAGAAAAAGTGTGCTGCGTAACTGAAAATAAATCTGCAGAGAAAAATATATAATGCTGAAATAACAGAAAATTAACAGCTACTATTGCATCGATTCAACCCAAAAAGGCGGGTCTCTCAAAACTAATCTAAAAGAGGGAAAAGATCTAGTCAAAACACACTAAAAAGAGGCCAATATATCTAGGGTCGAAAGGGACAGGGATCTAAAGGAGAAATCTGCTGAAAAGAGGTGCAGATCACAGCCAAGAGGCAGAGGCAAGGTGGCTGGAAAAAAGGAGGAAATCAGCAAAAAGCAGAAGGGGCAAGGAGGAGGCCCTAAAGGTAGATCCAAACAAATCTTCAGGACGTGATTTGAAAGGGAGAAGAGCTGATTAAAAGGGATCTGAAAAGGAGGTATCAGATCTGAAAAAAAAAAATGGTTGAAAACTCTGAAAATTTAGACACTTACAGTAGCTAAAACTCTTCCACAAAAAGTGGAGGGTACTGAGGCCCTAGGGGGCTATATTCCCACTTATTTGAGTAAAACAAAGTAAGAATAGGTCTAAACGGGCGGAGACGGAGGTCAAACAACCCTGACAGAGGTTCAGACAAAACCAAGAAAAATTTCAGAAAAATTCCAGAAAAAAGTCCAGGTCGCAGTTTTTGACCTATTTTTCGCTCAGGTAGCAGGTTTTGGGCTGTTTTCCACTTCCCAGGTCGCAGATAATGGGCTAAAAAGTGCGACCTAGAGTCCAGGTCGCAGTTTCTGGGCTGAAAAGTGCGACCTGAAGCTCCGGGTGTCCCGGCGGCAGATTTCCGAAAAAATTTGTCGTCTCAGTTGCGGCTGATGTCTGTCACCTGCGCAATAGGGCCAGAAACACGCGGAAGTTAGAAATTTTAATGTTTTAGGGTTTTATAGGTGAAAAACAACATGAAAATAGGAAAAACAAAAAGCTGAAAAGAAACCCTAGGGTCTAAAGTAGCTGGATATGCAGGAATATGAAAAACGACAGCGGTCGTAATTGAAAACCCGTGTGGAGTCGCCAATTGTTAGTATGAATCCTTTGTCGAAGTGTACGAAAAAAGACCACTTTAGCTACGCATAACTAATAACCCTAACAACAAAAGTGGCTGCCAATATCTTTAGATCTGCGGTTAGTTAGACATAAAAGAGCTGCAAAAACCAGATCTATGCATGGAAAGACATTAAGCAGAAAAAATAAGGGTTTGCTCCATATACCAATAGACAAGACAAGAACAATTTTTGAAAGAATTTTTATATTAATTGGGCACCTAGGAGGAAAACAAGAAGGCGTATCCAATTCTCCTCGGTGGGATGGGTTCTTGGAAGTCCTCGGCGCTTTAGATCTAAGATTTCTCTCTCTTGTTGGTGTAGAAAACCCACACAAAGAATGGAACTCAAAGGGAGCTCACACAGCAAATGGTAGAAAAGAGTGACCAAGTGTATAGATCCAGAGTGATCTAATAGGCAACAAAAGGTGAAGAATGGTAGGAAAACCCTCCTATTTATAACAAAATATTGGGTCATTCTAGATCTTGGTGCATGATTAAAATAATGTTAACCAAATCTAGATCCACCTTTTATGGAATATTTTATTATATTTGTTGGAGGAAAAAGGTATTTGACTTGGGTCAAATCCCTTGATTAGTCAAAAATAAATAAATAAATGATTTATTTATCTTTTTAAGGAAGTGGTTGGAAGATAATCAAATAAATAATGATTCATTTTTGTTGGAATGCTACGCTCGTGGATACAATGACCTAGGTATTCCACCTCTTGTATAAACATTTGGATGTTTTTTTATATTGTTTCTCATTCTAAATAGTTGGCACTAAGCATGTGTTGGTTATGATCTTCAAGACATGATTGATATCATGAAAATACTATGTAAATTTTCTAAAGGGTTTGAAAGTAGATTAAATAAACATAAATGTGAAGAAAGTTAGTGGTAAGACCAAAGGCATGACAAAAATTCCGTAATAAACCTCATAGTTGAAATGCTATTTGAAATATCATTAAATATTATTTCTAAATTTGATGGTATCTGAATGAAGATCAACAGTAAAATAAATTTCTCATGTAATTGATAGTATTCATCGTCAAGTGCAATTTATCTTTAATAGTGACTTATTAAAATATATTAAATTTATCGCCATGATCATCTTATGCAATCTGCAGGTAGAAAGAACGGCTAGTTGGTCATACCTACAACATTTGATGTATGTATTCAATTTAGCTCTTTGGACTGGAATATCGCAAGGCTGATATTTGTAGAACATATGCAGGATAGAAATGAATAACATGATCATGATCACGAATAGGTAGAGATGCTGATTTAAAAACAAGTCGTTAAATAAAACTTTGGAGATGCAGAAATAAATTGATTTTGATGTGTTGGAACTTCAGTAGAAACAGTGCAATTGTATATTCATTCTTTCTTTAGAAGATTTTGTGACAATTGACTTAGTATCTTTCGACTGTGCAATACTTGTGTTTTAATTCTTTCCTTAGAAAAATTTCAGAAAAGTTCTTGAAAATTAAGCTATTCTGTCTCAAAGTTGAAACATTACTCTGTTGTAACATAGGCTTCCTATAAGGATGAGAAGCGTTGAATATTCAGCCACATATTCCCAGTTTAACATTATTGTAGTTTTCAGAACAGTTTGCAGTTCCTCCCATTTGTGTCATGTGACATTACAGTGTTGGTGAAACAATTCAATTCTTGTAGCTGCTTACAATGAATAGGAGTGTAAATTTTCTGAATCAATCGCTTTTCTTTTTTCTTCTTGATATCCTTCATGATGAGTTTTTAGGAGGTGTGATGGTCCTTCTGTCCATTACAAACATGGTGTGGAGACTCATTTCTTCCTCTTCTAGGTTGGTTCTTGGTCATATATCCTCTTCTTGTTCATTTTTCTGTGTCCTCTTCACAATCATGTAAATAATTTCTTCTCATCCTTATGACCTTCAGTGTATTTTCTATCAAAAATGCCAGAAAAACCCTTTGTCTTTCTTCTAATTTTGGGGTGTCAATATATGAGTTTGAAATCAGAATGCATGGCTGCCCTCTTTATAGAAGTGGTGGTAGTACCATATATAATTTACATTCAATTTTTACTTAGCTTTCAGATAGCCTTCAATGAATCAAGTTCAAAAGCGCCAAGCCATGTTGGATGTTATCTTCTAAGTACCTATGAGGGAATCGTCTGTGTGTTCCTGCAGATATTAATTATATATTAAATTTTGATCTCAATGTACTCCCCACTAAACCCTTTGTTTGAGACTTATAGTTGGCTAAAGGTATTGTCTTTATCCTCATATTACTATCATTTCCTCATTAAATTATTAGTAATTTTTCTGGGATCAAAATATGTCAATATACAAGTGTATTTTGTTCATCATAAGGGTGCAATGTATTACCTTTTTGTGTTTGAACATTGTTGGTCAAAATATTTCTCATGTCTATGTCCATGTCTGAGATCCTTTCCCATCAAACTTTCTCATATCCATGTTGGAATATGGTGGTTCTTCTATAACATTACTAGGATTTATGAAATCACGATTAACGACATTATTTTTGTTCTCATCATGAGTTTCTCTACTATCTTTTCATAAGATGGAAGCATTTGTTGCCTTCATCTGGCTTTAAATGAATACTACATGTGCTGGATGGTCTTCATTTCCATTCAGTTGTGCAGGCTTCTGCCATCTATCTTCCTTCCAGTTAATGTCTTAGCCTGCATGCCATTCTTAAACCATCCTGTTCAGTTATTTTCATTTCCAGGAAACATCCATCTTCAGTTTCCCTTTCTTTTAAAATTCATGTGTTTTGGTTTCTCTGCTGAGGAAGTAAGATTTTATTTTTTTATCTTATAAGTTGATGTCATGTTGCCATTCATAAAATGTGTGTGAGGTCATAGTGAGCCTTCTAAAAGGGCAAACAGATGAATTGTTTTGAGGCCATTTGAGATATTAGCCATACCTATTCTCTGAATGTACCTTGGGATAAATTCAGCAATTTCTTCAAGCAGACAATAAATTAGGAAAAAACAATACCTTTTGCTTGCCTTTTGAGGGCTCTATATTCAAATTAGTTATATCATATGATTGTAATCCTCAATATCTGAAATTTGACACTTGTAGTATCCTCAAAGCAGGCTAAAAATGTCTGGGTAGAGCACAGATTTGGTTCTTAGAGACAAGATTATATGTAATCTCTCTGTGTGGATATGAATTGTTTAGTGGAGGCAGAAATTAATAGGCTGCCACGTGTCTTCAACATTTCTTCCTAATCTGAAATTGATAGAAGAAACAGAATCATGTACTTGCGTACTTTTATAAATTCAAATAAATTAACAGAGGAAAGTTGAAGACATTTTCCCCGACAACCTCTTTGGATAGAAATTGAACTGAAAAAGATAACTTCAAAAGATCCTATCTCCCAGAACTATTGAACAAGATTTGAAATTTGTGATGTTCCTAAGATTTTGATTATACATAAAGTTAAACCACAGGCTTTGGCAGAAAAAAGTTGTAGCACAATTCATTGACTTTGTTTAGGTTAAGATTAGGAGACTGCAAAAATTATGCTTCTGAGATCATATCTCAAACATGTTACAGAGCCAAACTCACAGAAATTTTGTGACTATTAAAGTTTTACTGACTTGCACTCTAAATTTCTAGAAACTTTTTGAATATTCATGAAAAAAAAATGTATGTGAAGATGCGATGGTAGGTTTGACAGAGCGAAAACCTGAATCCAAATACATTACAAATGTTGTGAAACAGCCAAAAATAGAAGAATCTCGACCTTAAATAAACCACTTTGGAAACATAAATACATTTACAGCAAGATGAAAATTATTGGATGATACAAATTACAAAACCTCACTGTATATAGAGTCCATAAAGAAAGGACACCAATAATCTAGTGGGGACCTGATGTAATCCTAGCATTACCTAACAAAATAATAATTGAGACACAAATAATAACAATGTGGAGATTCTGGGGTAAATAACAATAGAGGTTACTAACAAATGTAAAGGAATATACTTGTGTACATGGGGACTATGAGGAATATGTTGTGACAGTGTTACAATTCTTGTCAGAACTACTTCAAGATCCAGCAAGGTTACTTCTAGAAATTCACAAGACAAACCCTCAGTGACATCTCAGTTGAATAAATTCTTTTAAAATATATGTTGATAGTTCAACATGTATATGGAATCCCAAAATAAGTATGTAGAAATAGATAATCCAATATTCTGGAGATGAATGCTATATAGGATATGATTTAACATTATCAATAATTATCAAATGGTAGATAAAAATTATTCAAAAAATTTGAATACTACATGGAGACAAGATCCCTTTCTGAACTTTTCAATGGTCTGAATATGCAGGTCAAAGTGTCTACATGGCCAATCCTAATGACAACATGTTTGAAGTTTCTGGGTCACAAAGTTAGACCTAGGGATGCAACAGAAAAATCGAGAGAAATTGTCTAGTTAGTCTATAGAGGGCTATATAATTATTTTTGAATTTCGTAGTGCGCAACAAATTAAATTAACATGTTTGAATATAAACCTTACATAAGTTTGTTGAATTAATTGATACAACTCTCTTCTTCATGTGGATAATTCTAGGTATACTCCAAACGTCATGATGAACACTATGGATATGAACATTGTTAACAAGTTTGTGATTGCAGGTCAAACTAATAATTTCTCCGAGTGACTATCTTAGACATATGGTCTAGATTAGTCTTACAAGTTTAGAATCAAAATATGAGCTATAAAGATATACCCAATCATTTTATAAAACTTCACGCGTGTAATGTTTATGCCGACAACCACTGACAACATCAAACCATACAAACTTCTTATATCAAAATTTATCTTGGTTGCAAATGTTTTGGAATGAACAGTTGATTTGATATTAATAGTTCTTTAATTATGAACAATCATATCTCTTTAGGAGGATCCACTTGTAGCCATGAAGCCAACCTATATCATTTTACTATTTTGGGTACTGCTTGATTTTACCATTGTAATAACAATGCGTTCTTGTAATTAATATCTTGATATTTTCCATGATTGATCTTTAGGTCCTCTAACTTTCAGAACAAAACAACATTGTAAGTCATTTTTAGTTTCTTAAAGATTGGAGGCGCTAATAAATACTACTTTATGACCTTAAAGATAGTTCTCATAATTAGTTTCTAATGGTGTCATTAATTCAAAATTGTTCGCCATGAGCCTTTCTCCCATTAGAAACCTGTTAAGATTTATTCATGAAACTAGAGGTTTCATCATAAAACGAATATTGCTAAAACTCAGGTAAAGGCTCTTTTGTAGTTTGTTTTGTAAAGTTTGTATTCTAGCAGACGAACATCGTTGATTCATGATGTACATTGAGCATCTAGAGTATGCCGGATTGATTCACCTTAGAGGTTTTTCACTAAGTTTGTAGCCTTGTAAGTTTTCTTTATGGTAAGTTTTATCTTAAAGTAATCAAATATATTGAAGCATTAATGAAAAATTTGATAACATTAAATATAGAGGAATCTATCTTGTAGAAATTGATATCAATTTTTCTCAATAAAAATTTTATTATTCTGTATTTTTGTAGTTGTATGATAATCAAATGTGTTCTATATTCTTTTCTTTAGCGAAGTGAGAAGGCATGGAAGTGGCTAGGTAATGCAATAATGGTGTTAAAGGTAATGTCTTGTTGTTGTGGTTATTGATGAAAGTGTAGGTATTGATAAAGGCTATACTAGAACATTATTATAGTATGGTCATTTAGAGATACTAATATCGATTATTAATGCCTCTATTAAATAATATTTTTTTTCTTTAAAATGAATTTTAAATTCTGAAAATTTGACAAAAACAAAAGACATACTCGATAAAATAATGTCAAATCATCCCTTATTTAACCAATGGAAAATTGGATATTTTAAAATTTAATATATATATATATATATATATATATATATATATATATATATATATATATATATATATATATATATATATATATATATATACAAAATAAATTAAATAAACATAAAATTCAACATCCCTTATTTAACCAAAGGAAGGTTGAATATTTTCGATTTTATAAAAATAAAAATATATTTATTTTTCAAAAAATAAAAAATAAAAATAAATTTCCACAAACACTCATTAGAGTTACTAATTGAATTAAAATAATATAAACCCAATCAATTTGACTATGAGACTATAATTAAAGTCTCTCACGGAGGTACATACTAATATTGACTTCCTCCCACTTACAATGTTTTCCTCATGACAATGCATGGGAATGCCAATATCTTATCTAGTTCCAAAACAGTACGAAACCCATCTTTGTCTGCCCCTCACTTGATGAACTTGTTAAACAAATAAAAACGAATCATTATTGTTGTTACAACCACACAAACATGCACATTTATGAAAAGAAATGTGAAATTGATGCTTAACAGTCATTCATAAAAATATAGTTACAATGATCTAACTATCCATTAACTATATAACTACCCAAAAGTGAAGATTGCAACTAAATAGCACGTTCACTAGAAGTGTAATAAAATTATTCTAACACCCCCCATTAATTAAATATGTTGAATACTTCAACATTTGTCATTCCTCAATTATTCTGTGAAATTCAAGAACATCTATTTCCAATGGCTTTGTGAATATGTTAGCAAATTGTCTTGTGATTTACATTATTCTAAGTAACTATCACCCTTCTTTACAAGCTCTCCAATAAAATGATAATTTGTATATATATATATATATATATATATATAGATATATATATATATATATATATATATATATATATGCTTTCTTTTCTGGTAAAAAACACGATTTTTGGATAGTGCTATGGCTGAGTCATTGTCACAGTAAATTGGAGTTGCTTCTTATTCTCTTTGTTGAAGATCATCAATAACTATACATAACCACACTACTTGATAGGTTGTTTTTGTTGATGATAAATACTTTTCCTTTTCTATTGAGAGTGTCACAATGGAATACTTCCTGGATGCTTGTGAATTACCCCTAAACCATAATGGAAAACATATCCTTAAGTTCTCTTCCTATCATATATACTACCTACAAAGTCATTGTCTCTATATCCAAACAAAATATCATTATCTATCCTTGAATATAAATTTCCATATCATGTTGTTCCCATAATGCATCCCAAAATCCTTTTTCCAACTTTCCAATGCATCCTTTAGGAGTGTCCATAAAACTAGAAATCAAACTAACTACATAAATAAGATATAGTCACATAGTTTTGAGATACATTGTAGGTTTTGGCCCTATACAATTAGTTTCTGCAAACAAATCTAAATTGAAACAAATAGATGTAATGGAAAATAGAAACATTAACATAGATATTTTATCCTGTGAACCCAAATAGGGAACACCAATAAGATTATTTTCAATACATGTTCTCCTGTAAAGTATTACAATAAAATATATCCCATGTCATTCATGAACCACCTATTCATTTACCTTGTATTGGAATACAACCATAGTTCCTTTACTGAAACTACAAAACCATTGGAAAAACCACCATGCACCACCAAATCACTTTTAGAAAAAATAGTGTGCGGAAAACTATTGAAAAATGATGCGAAAAAACAACCCTTTTTTTCTTCCTGGGGTGCCACCCTAAAACCCCCACATAGGGGGGATTCCACCCCCCTTGTTAAACCCTCGAAAAAGGGGGACTACTACCCCCTATTGTGCATCGTGCATTTTTACAACACATGGGGTTAGTCATGAAAAAAATATAACACATATCCAATATTCTCCCACATGTTGTTTTCTTTTGCACTTAGGTGAGCACAAGAATACACGATTAACAACCTAAGACAGTAATGCACATTACTTCTCTACACTAATGGAAATTCTCAATGCTCACATATTTTGTTAATTGATTTTGAACATTCTTTAAAGTGTCCACTTTTTCTAACAACACCTTCATGTCTTCAATCATATATCTCATGAAGTGATATTTGACATCAATATGCTTTGTCTTTCAATGATAAGCTATGTTCTTTGCTAGGAATATTGCACTATGACTATCACAATTTATCCTTATAACTTGCTACCAACCCAATACTTGAACGCAATATCTGTAGCCATATTGCTTCCTTTTCTACATGAGTGGTACCATGTATTTAGCTTTTGTAGTTGAGAGTGCACTACAAATTATGTTTATCTCATCCAACTAATTTTTTCGAATATGTTAAATACATACCCACTTGTGGATCTTCTATAATCTAGATCTCCATCCAAATTTTCACCAACAAAAGTCATTTATGTCCAACACTCTATCCAATCCTGGTATTATTGGTAGGGAAATCCATAGACATTAGTGCCACATTAGGGAAAACCATCTTTACTATTGTCCAATGCTCCTTCCCTGGTTTTGAAATTTACCTACTTAATATTCCCATTGCATGTGCAATGTCTGGTCTAGTATAGAATATTTCATACAACAAGCTTCCAACCGCATTGGCATGTGAAACAATGGACATGTCCTTTTCCTCTTCCCGTGTCCTGGAACACTGATCTATAGATAAATCTATACCTACCTGAATAGGAACCTTTACATTTACCTGTGAATAACCATTTTCTACTAATCGAGCTTTATTTCTCCACTCTGGCTTCTGCATTCAACTTCGTTTTAAATCCCCATTTGCTACTAATTATATTTCTTACAGCTAGAAACTTCACTAGATCCCAAGCTTAATTTTTGTTCAAGGATACAATTTATTCAATCATGTCCTTTTTTGAAGGTTTTCCATCCTCTGAATCCCCTACCTATTTAACATTTTTAGGATAATCATAACTAATAAATAAA
Organism: Pinus albicaulis; assembly: GCA_034641835.2. Taxonomy (NCBI): domain Eukaryota; kingdom Viridiplantae; phylum Streptophyta; class Pinopsida; order Pinales; family Pinaceae; genus Pinus; species Pinus albicaulis. The sequence goes on along the minus strand of JAXQQM020081472.1, from coordinate 91,295 downwards.
TAAAAATTTAACATACATAAGGTGTGTATACCTTTTTCGTTGCCTTCTTTCTTGAACCAATCTCCCCAGTGTTGGAGTCTTTGGTTCTTATTCTTCTAATTCCTATTCTTCCATGGAGTCTAATTCATCATCCTTTAATTCAAAATCTATTTTTTTGGTTCTTTCTCCCTTGGTAGGACTTCTTGTTTGATATCATATTTGGCTTCTCTAAATACCACACCTTTACTATACAAAACCTTCTAAGGTTTTTGTTTCTAAATCTTATAATGTTTTAGACCATCTTTATATCCAATAAAGATACAATTTCCACCTTTCTTATCTAGCTTACTCCTATTCTCCTTTGGAATATGTAAATATGCATCATAGTTAAATATCCAAAGATGATTAAAAGAAGGTTTCTTATCAGTCCATACTTCACGTGGAGTCTTGTCATCCCATGCTGATGAGGGTGAAATATTTACTAGATAAAATGTAGTGTCCACTGCCTTTTCCTATAATTCATATCATAACTTTACACCACTAAGCATGCTCATTTATTTCTCCATCAACATCCTCTTCATCCTTTTTGCAACTCCTTTCTACCAATATGTTTATGGAGCAGTATTCTACCTTGATATATTGCACCTCTTGCACAATTCTTGGAATTTATTCCCACAAAATTCTCCACCATTATTTGTCCTTAATGCCTTAATTTTATTCTTTCTATGATTTTCCATAGGAGCCTTAAAATATTTGAACTTCTCAAAGATGTTGGATTTATTACTAAGGAAATAAACCCATGTATTCTTCAAGAAGTCATCTATCAATGAGACATACTACACATATTTACCCAGTGATGGAATTGACATCGCCTCCTTACACAAAATGCAATATTACCTTTGACCTTGTAGAAAAAAAGGAGAACCTTGTATATCCAGAGGAGAATATTACCAAATTCTACTATCCATATAAACAATTTTCACATAAATCAAAATCCAAGGAGAATTTAGACATATCTTTTAAGATACCATTATTGTGTAGTACTTGAAGGCCCTCCTCTTTGATATGTCCCAGTATTTGATGCCACAGCTTAGTATTTTTTCTAGAAGCTACATGAGTTTTTCCTTCTTCTTCTCCACTCTCAAGAAAAATGGAACTATTTCACCCATCACTAATAGGGCTTCCCAATAGCTTATACAAAGTTCCAATCTGAAATCCATTGAGAAATACCATTACTACTAAAACCATCTTGTATGTATCATTTTCAAACATTATTTTTACACCGAAATCACTCATATTTCTTACAAAAATAAAATTTATGGCTAATCATGGGATGTCAAGAACACCAGGGATTTTTCTAATCCTTCCACCTATTTTAACTTTTGGTATGTTATAAAGGTTTCGATTTCCTTTTTTTTTTAAAGGAGAAAAATGGAAAAATCAAATATGCATATAAAAAAGGGGGAATATAAGCACTGTTGTTGAATTATGAATATTTCAATATATAAATGCAGTGGAGGTGGACCATACTACGACCAAAGAATAGTTAACGAGTGCGCATGTTATCGGATCAGGATTATTGCAAAGATGAGACGTGCACGATGTTGCAAACCTGACATCACAAACAACATGCCTGTTACCACGAGAGGTACCTCTACAATAATGTTGACTAATTTACTATGGGGGCACAACCATGAAGGCCCTCCCGTATAGTGGAGCCCCCCTGCAGTGACATCAGCAGGTGAGCCAGTGACATCAACAAACAAGCCCGCTTCATCATACTTTTACGCCACACCATATCCTACCTGTCATTTTACTCGTCTTGTCATTCATTTATTTTACCACGTGTAGTCTCCCCCCATTTTTTCCCTTTCTCTATAAAATCCCTTCCCCATTTATTTTTCCCTCGTCCTTTTTTTTCGAGCTGTCAAAGTTTTCAAAGAATTCACAGGCATCCAATCACCATTTTTGTCAGCACCAGGTATGTATACTCCAATTGTACTTGAAATTGATAAAATGTCGAAGAAAAATGTATTAGCCAAGTCATCTACGCATATTCCTCTCATTGATAGTGAACACAATATTGACGATACCATTTGTATTGTTAACCACCTCCAATTCTATCAGCAAGTCATGTTAAACCAGTCCAATTTTCTAGTTTATTCTGCCTTAGTCAAGTCGGGAGTTTTGACAGCCTTTGTTCATCAAACCTATCTATTCCTAAAGTTTATTCATTGGCTAATCGTGAAAATGTACCCCCAGAATTTTTTTATAATGAAACAGTTGGGAGAAAACATTTTTCATGTTTCTACTATTTTAATTCAATAATCCCTCTTTTATCCTCTTGCAAGTTCATATTTTAGTTTTTCTGATGAGTCTCTATCCACATAATTTCAAGACTTTCCTGGACCTGCATATGCCCAAATTTTATTTTATCTGATGCCTGATAAAGAAAAATTTTCTCTTGGTTCAAGTCAATTCTCTTTAGAATGCTTTGCTGAAGACGTGAAACTGGTTCTTCAAATTCTAGCTAAAATTATGGGAAAAGAAGATGCTATAATGGTGGATAAATAAGTTTTGGGAATGTTTGACCTCATGATGAAGCTTGGAGTGGTCCTTGACATACCTGCTTATTGGTAGGATGCTATTAACACTCAATTTATGAATCTATCGCTGACTAGTTGCTTTAGGTTTCCTTCTCTTGTTACTTATTTTTTCATGTACAATCATGTTGAAAGTTTCATGTAGTTGGGGTTGAATGTCATGGACCTAAATAAAAACAAATTGTCAGTTGTTTTCTGGAAAGATGTAGTAAAGAGGGATTTTGGGAATTAAGGCCTTTTTTATTTTTCTTCCTATTTTCTCCTAGTTGCATATTCAATTCTAAATGGTTCACCTGCACCATGTATGTTGCCTAAAGATCAATCATTCCTATAATTGAGAAAATATATGAAGTTTGGATATTGGTTTTACTTTGAAGATCATGTAGAAATAAGGTTATATGGAGCTTATGTTGAGCCTTTTACACTACTTACCTTTGTTCCAATGAGGATGTTCGCTTTGGAATTCATAAGGAAAACCCTAAATGTAGATCAAATTCATTTTTTTCCAGTGAAAAAGGATCATTTGTTCAATTTTCCTAGGATCGTGGGTCCATTTATTGTCTAGGCAAGTAGCTGAAGAGGCCCGTAAAATTTTAGAGGGCATGAATTTATTGTTAGGAGAAAAATGGGTTTATGACCCATGTCATATAATTTCAAATAGAAGGTTGGAGAATGGATATGCTCCTTTTATTTATGAATCTAGACTTGAAGTGGAGAAATTAGAAAATGGAGGGAAGACTTCTATATTTGGGCAGATGGAGGTTGAAACTCTACATCCCACTGAAAATATTCTTAAGAGGGGAAGAGAAGAAATAATTGATCTAGATATGATAAAGAGGAATAAGCTAAGAGGAAAAAAACAGCTGATGAGACTAGCTCATCAAAAGTACCAAGGTATTCTTTGTAGTTGGGGGAAACGTCATGTACTCCCTCATCCCTGTTCCAGAGGATACACATCATGAATATATTCTAATGATTAAACATGCATTTTCATAGATTGAAGAGAAGAATAGGAATATAAGGGAAAGTATAAAATCTCAATCAAAGGCTCAAATCTCTCTTGATAAAACTATATTATTATCAATAATGGATTTGGAGAAATATCAACTAAGGATATATTTTTCTCATCCTTCATCTATGTTGAAGTCCAACATGAAATTGCAGCACCTACACTAGTGTGGGACCAAGAGGTCCAGGCAACACCTACACTAGTGTGGGATCAGGAGGTCTTAACAACACCTACACTGGTCTGGGATAAATTTGGTGCAATGTCTATTTTAATTTTCCCTTAATTAAGATGGATAATAAAATGTAATCTTATATCATAATCACTTGTAATAGTTAAATGAGTGTGATAAACTTAGTTAGCTCATGAATTTTGAGTTGAGGGTACTTGGTGAGCCATGCAGAGTAATTCTAGTTCTAACAGAGTTCGAAGTGCAATTGTTGCATTAGTTAATGCATGGAGTAATCAGTTAACTTAGTTAAGTGAGTTAAAGTCAGTTGCGCTAGTTGTAACTAGTTGTTGCATCAATGAGAGATCAAGTGAATTAAATATTATTTAATTCACAATCAATGATATCACATGCAACTGATGATTTACGATTATTGGCTGCATGCATGTCAGTTCTAGGGGATACCCAGTTGAGATGTAGGTGAAAGGGATGTTAACTATCAGTTGTAGGATTATTGGGTTGCACCCATGCAACCAAACACACATTGGATTTCCCATGATCCTTGTGCAGTCAAGGAAGTCCAAAATTCCTAAATAATAGGGATTTCATTCCACATTAATTGCACAAGCAAGGCATGATGTTTAGAGGCTAAGAATTGGTTAGTTTTGTCTAGGACAGTGTGAGACAATTAGCTAAGTACATGAGGCTCTTGTGAGAAGAGTTGTATTGTAATTGTTTTAGGTATCCATGCTGAATATACAATAGAAGATAGTGGGGTTTTGAGCAGCAATCTTTCCCTAGGAAATTATTTGTGTTGTGGTTTGATTGATTCTTCTTTGCTTCATGTGATTGGCGGTTGTGTTTTAAATTCCACAATTTATTTGTAGAAGTGATTCAATATCTAGCTTTAGTACATTGTTAGATTAGATTGAATCCATGATATACATATTTATTGTATAATTTCTACAATCTATGACTGTAGCATCTTCAGTTGGTATCAAGACTGTTAATTTTAATAATTCACACAAAGAAAATTCTTCTTCTAGATAAAATTAATCTTCATATGTAAACTGGCCAGTTGATTGTCAATGATTTAAATAAATCTTCCTCTTCCTCAGTTGCTGTTAAAGCTGAGAATATGTTGGGAAATGTGGTAAAAAATTGAAATTGGAGAAATAAAATTCAAGAGATTTAACTACACTAAATTAAGAACTAAATAAAATCATCATAAAATTTGAGGTTGATCCTGAGAATAGGACAATAGTTCAAAATATGTTGCAGGGCGTTGAAGCTGAGATTCAGGTTTTGAAGAAAAATATTAAACTTCCCACTGGTGAACACCCAATGGTTGTAGAGGTTCCCCATGTAGAAACTGAAAAGGAACAACTACTGCAGGACCTTTTACAGAGGAATGGAGAATTTTCCAAGCTAAAGGAAATGAATGTTATGTTGTGGAAGAAAATTGATTCCCATGTCTATACCATCGTAGTAGCATTTGACTCTGAAGATCCTGCTACTAAGTTAACTCAGGTCATGGCTAAGTTGAATATGGAAGAAATTGATTTGAAAAAGAGTGAAAGAGAATTGGATAGTGCATTGAAGTTGATTAAAGGCACAAAAAAAGAAGTATTGATGACCAAAGATAAGGTTGCAAAATACATGAGAGATTATCAAACTGCTTGCCAAGAGATTAAAGAGTTGAAGGAAAAAGAAAAAGGAATATTCCCCTTACACACGCCATGGAGATAATATGGAATGATATCATTGATATTGTAAAAAATGTGTGGGAGTTAATTGTTATTATTGGAGAGGTTAAAAACATTGTTAGAGACTTGGAAGGGATTATTGTGGCTAACAAGAAAAATTAACAAAACATAGCCCTATGTGCTAAAAAGATAATTGATTTCATAAATTCTAAATCTACACAAGAGCTCAAATAATTTTGAATTTAAGACACGACTAATTTTTTTTTGGAGCTAAACAAGATGATTGTGAAAAATTCATACAGGAAAGTAGTAGAGATGAAGTTGAATGTAGTAAAGCAATTTCAAAGTTTAATATTATGTTTGATAAAAGAAACAGGGTTGGTTTACCATATTTTTGGTACCAAAAAGGAAATTTTATCCCCTGGAAAACATATGAAACACTACGGTGGAAGAAAAGAGTAAAATCGGGTCTACTCATGAGAAGACTGCAATTCTGAAAGGAGCCACCATTGTCAACTACCTACATAAATACTTCCAACTATTGTGGATGATGAAGACATTGTTTTCTGAAAATCCTGTGTATTCCATAATTAATGATTTCAGGATGGCGCACGTGAAGATTGCTAACTTCCCCAGTACAAATGTAGACTTATGGAGGAAGTGCAAAGATTGGATGTCTCCACAATCAAAGGAAGCAAAAGTAGAAACTACCTCCATTCCAAAGTCTCAGGCTGCCAAATGACATAGTTTTTTATGTGTGATGTTTTATTTTATTTTTATTTCCTCAAGAGACATGTAATTTTCATTTCAAATGTAATAATCGGATCAAAGTAGTTTAGGAAGTTGATAGTTTTATAACTGTCCATTTTGAAATTTTGTATATAAGACTTTTCATAAGAAGAATGATGGTTCCAGATTTTGGACCTCGGAAGCACCACCAATTTTGTACTTGATATTTTTGATGATGAATAAAGTTTTTCAAAAGAATTTCCATAAATTTTTGGGTACAATTAATTTTTCTTCTAACATCTTCTATTAATTTCCTTCTTTGAGAATTGAGTAATGAATTTTTTGGTCTCTAATATTACATTTTTGTGAGTTAGAGTTAAAATCCTTAATGAAGCACTCCTCTATTCTATATTTCATTTATTGTTAGTCATTTTTCTTCTAAAGTTAACGATGACATATTCTGTGTAATACAACCTATTATCTGAGACTTTCCACTATCATCTCTTTCTTCTCTTTTTGTTCATTTGTATTCACCATTTGAAGGCATTGTGAGAAGCTTTGTTCTTCTATAAAGATTAAATGGTTTTAAATATCACATTCTGGGGTTTCAAAATGAAGGGAAACAAATTTTTTCATTTTAAAGTTATAGAAAATGTATTGGGCATTGATCTCAATACAACCTGAGATTTTCTCCCAAGGTACAACACCACCCATTAGCATCAACTTGAATTTTCCTCATCCTATGTTTCAAGCTGTTGAGTCATCTCATAAGAAAACATCACCACCATAGAATCTTTCATATTTGTAAAACCAATCATTGTGAGGATTCATGTGAAAGGATGTGCTTAAGTCAACCAATCATGCCTCATGATCTACAAGTGTACTTGAAGAAGCCAAGGGCACATCGCCTCCTTCAATTGAGGAGGTTTTTATTTCTGCAAAAGGAGCATCTTCAGATCCCTCCCCTTTCTTAGTAAGTTTATATCTACAATGTTTCTTATAATGACCTTCTTTTTCACATCTCCAATAAATATTTACGAAATTTCTTGGAGATTTACATCTCTCACTCAAGGAATTATTTATTTATTTATTTCTATTCTGGGAGTGTCCTCTTACAGGCGAGGCATCTCTTTTCTATATTTCCATGTTTTTCCATCTCATATTCTCCAATAATAAGGATGAGACTATTTAATCAAAATTTAAATTAGTTTCATTACTACCTATGGAAACATCTAGACTATCCCATGAGATTGGTAGAGAAAATAACAAATTGATGCACTTATCTGCATTTGAAATCTTAATATCAACAATTAATAGCTAAATTAACACACTATTTAAGGTGTTATGATGCTCTATCACTGAGTCTCCATCATTCATCCTCAGGTTATATAACTTATTCAGTAGGAATAATTTGTTCACCAAGGAATTAGAATGATAAAAATCCCCTAACTTGTCCCACAAATCCTTTGTTGTAGTTTCCCATGAAACATTTAGTAATACTGAATCTGAGAGACACAATTGTACTATTCTCTTTGCCTTTCGATCAAAATTGTTCTAGTCTTCTGTTGACATCCTTATTGGTGTATCACCTGTATCTACAACGATCCACTGACCTTTGTCTACCAACAAATATTCTATTTTGAGCTTCCATGACTCAAAACTATGCCATTGAATTTCTCTATCTTTAAATTTTTCTTCATTTTATTTTCATGAAAAGAATTGTTTTCACGTATCTTCCACTATAACGAGGTCTACCACATGCCTGAACCAAACCCCTTAGCCACAACGACATTCACATGAAGCTAAAACTACTCTGATACCAAATGTAGGTCTTAACCCTGTAAAATTAATTGTTGTAAATAGATTTTAAGTAAAACAATAAATATGCAATAGAAAACGCACACATTAACACACATATTTTATCATGGAAACCCACACTAGGAAAAAAAACAAGATTTTTTTCAATGTATGTTATTTTGTACAATATTATAATACAATATATATCCCAGGACATTTATGAATTGCCAATTCATTTACCATGGATTATAATAAAACCATAGTTCCTTAAATAAAACTACAAAACCATGGAAAAAACTACCATGCACCACAAAATCACTTTTAACAAAAAATGTGTGACAAAAATTGCTAAAAAATGACACAAAAAGTTTCCCATTTTTTTGTTTATTTTACTTTTGGAGGTGCTTTCTCTGAACCCCTGTGCAAGGGGGCTAAAGCCCCCCTTTGAACCATTGAATGGGGGGATGTTACCCCCTACTAAGCATTGCACATTTTTATAGCTTCTGGGGATAGTCATGCAAATAATATAACACATGACCAACATACATGTGACTGTCAACAAGCCTCTTGAATGTTATCTATGTGGGTGCTATTTTACAATCTTTCATTCTATTTTTTTTTAACAAATCGGATGCCTATTTTGTTTGACATATAAAAATTCCATGTTTTGATTGATTTACCTTTATGCCAAAAAATAACTTCATCAATCCTAAATCAATCATCTGAGACTCCTTTTTCATTGCATATTTAAATTCATTTACTTACAAATATCTTGTATAAATCATATCACTGACATATAAAAAAAAAATTAAAATTTGGAAAAGTTGATTTACTTGTGTATAAAGTTTAGTTTCACTGCAACTTCTGTTGCAACCTTCTTTGATAATGTTTGAACCTATCTTGCTCTACTAAGCTCTTGGAGCTTGTTTAAGTTCAAAAAGAGATTTCTTCAACTTGTATATTTTTTCTTCATGTCCTTTTATCTCATACCTCATGGTTGTTTCACATTATCTTCTTCTTGTATAATTCCATTTAAAAATGTATATTTCACATCATTTTGATACACTTTTCATTTTTTTTTGGAAACCGATGCTAAAACTACATGTAATGTGTCCAACCTAGTAATAGATGCAAATTTTTATTCAAAGTCAATCTCGATTTGTTGTGAAAACCCCTTTTCCAATAATATTATGTTATATATACTACACCTTTTTTCATTATTTTGGTTTTATAAACACATTTCACTTCAATATATTATTTGTATTTAGGTAAGTCAACTAGATCCCATGTTTCATTTCTCTTGATGGAATCCATTTCCTCATCCATTTCCTTAACCCATTTTTCATATTTGAATGATTCATAAAAAAATGTGGGTTGACACATGAATAATGCATAATTGGAATGAGAGCATGACCATTCTTGCAAATTTCTCATCTTTTTAGAAATTAACTTAGAACTCTTTATAGATTGAGGACTAGGTACACAGAAAATTGATGGTTCTCCTCAAGTTGAATTTCTTAGGGTCCTTGATGGGGTGCTCCCTTGTGATTGTACTTGTGAACATTTTTGTTCAAGTTGTTCCTCTTCTATTGGCTCTTTAATATGAAGAATACCTATTGCAATGGTTATGGACTTGTGATTACTTCTATCTGATGCCTCTTCTTCTTTAAATTCTACATCTTTGTTTATAATTAGTTTCTTGGTCACTGGATTGTATAGTTTTCACGCCTTGGACTATTCATTGTATCCACTGAAATTACATTCTTGATCTTTCCAAACAATTTCAGTTATTTAGGTACATGGGAATAAGCTATGCAACCAAAAACTCCAACGTGTACTACATAAAAATTCTTACCAGACATGCTTCTTGTGGCACTATTTTTTACCCATATTGTGGGTGACCTATTCAATATATATATATATATAAAATACTACTTCTACTTAAAAATCATGTGGGAAGCTCTTCCATTTCAACATACTCTTGGCCATCTTCGTGGTAGTTTTTTTTTCCCTCTCTGCTACACCATTCTACTACAATGTATAACTAGTCATGAGTTTTTGTAAGGTATATTCTTTTGTTGGAATTTTTTGGTTACAATATTGATCACTCCCTTACCCTTAACTTTAAAAATATAATTTATGGTTAATTTAACTTATGTTTTCATTGACTCACCAAAATTCAAAATCAAATATGTATTTATAGTCATGTGATTACTACATCCACTATCCAAAAATCATACATCATTTGAGGTTTCATGGGAAACAACACAGGTAAGGAACACAAATTCTTCGTTGTTCTTAGAGATGTATGAATAACTAGCATTTTTTCTTTATAGATCAATATTCCTCTTCCTACATTCTCAAGCATGATGAACTAGATTATTGTAATAATAACATCTGATATTAGTTTGATCACACCTCTGTAATTTTTTTTCATTGCCCCTTTTCTTTTCGAACTCTTCCTCATTATCTTTCTAGTTCCTGTCTATTTTTCCTTTGCCTCTGGAAATATAAACTTGAGCTTTGAATGCATTTTCAAGTGAGGAATTGCCATTTTTGTTGATTCTATATTTGTGGGAGATAGGAGACCCAATCAATTCATTTATAGATCGTTGAATTAGATCTTTTGATTCTTCAATTTCCACAACTACCAAATCAATTTTTTTGGAAAGGGTTATGATAACCTTTCGAATAAATTTTGATTATACAAATCTTCAACTGATTTACATAGATAACTACTCTCGGTTAGACTTTAAAAATCTATTCTCAAAGTTTACAATTTCACTATATTTACTTTAATGGTGCCTTGATAGGCACTCTCCAAGATATCTGAGGCAGTTTTAGATAACTTTGCAAGAGAAACCTTGGGGAATATAATTTCATATACTGCATTTTAGATGAGATGAAATACCTCCCTTCATTCTATTATCACTAAACTGGGACTAATTGGGTTGTTCAACAATCGATTTGATGTAACTGTTTTAAACCACTTGGGGTTGGAAGTTAGCCCTTCCAACCAGAGAGGGCTCTCTCAAGAAAAAGGTAATATATTCAAGAAACAAACTTATCATGAAGATGGATAACTCTTATATGTTTTTAGATGATTTTTTTAGGTGGAAGATGAGTGAGGGCTACCATTGGGCATGTTGTCAACATGGAAATTCAATTACAAATGAGTATCATTCATGGAAACTGAGGCACATAAGATTTTACAATAACTCTGATAGCCAAAATAACACATAACGAGAGTTGGATCATACTATTTTACGAATTCTAAGTAATCATGCATAAGCAAGCTGAATCAATATTCAAAAGATAAATGGACACAAACACATAAAAGCTCAATATGAATCTCATGTATGAACAAACACTTCTGCAATTGTGTATTAACTAGGTGAAAGAAAATTACATTGTAGCCTAGTCATTTACATCCATCAACCCCCTCTCATTCTAAAACCACTATATTTATAGAGTTAAATCCATTTTACATAGGTCTACCACCTGGGCTAGACTCTCGAACCTGATCTAGAGATCTAATCCAAAAAGGATTCCATTACATTGAGAAAAAAAAAGATATTCGGTTTGAGGGAGTTTGTAGTAAAAAAGGACTCTATCACTATTAACTACATCGACAAAAACTTTTAATAACCCATGATAATGATGGCTATCAAACCAAACAACCATGTTTAGGTGGAAAAATTTCATACTGGATTTCAGGTCCTGATGTATCGAATTTTGTGATGAGATGTCCATTGGTTAGGTGGCAAAAGTGATGTGCTATCAGCCATGTCAATCCTGTGAAGTGTATCGTTGAGTTTTCTTCATCAACAAATGTCCCAATGAAAATTAATAATCCCTTTCGATGACTCATCTCCTTCTTGAAGTGCATTGAATGCCTCAAAAATACCAAAAATTTAGAACACTGGAAAAACTGAGTATTTAGGCAATTTAGTAGCGTAATTTTCGTAGCATCTTTATAACATCACCTTCTAAAAATATTTTGACTCTTTTTCCTATGGGAGGATCTTAATTTGGTTTAATAAGGTAAACACATGCCTTCAGTTACCCCTGATATGCTATTTTTTGGGAATTTTTTCCTCAAAATAATTCTAAAGCGAGTTCATAGCGAAAACTCAGCCTCAAGCCTAGAGCTCGCTATGAACTTGCCTAATTTCACCAAATTTTGCAATTTTTCTTCCTAACTCCAAAAAAATATTTGCAACCATGTATATGACTGATAGAATATCTTAAGACAAAAAGTAGCCAAAAATGTGTGACTTACCATCTTTCATGGAGCAGCAAGATCATCCTCCATCACAATCATCTTTAAACCTTTTTTCTTCAACTCTGCTTGCAACATCTAAATTTGTATTTCCAATTCTATGACTTGAATTCGAAACTTCCTTATTTATGATTAAAACCACATGTTCCTCCCAAAGAGATGTTTCATCATTCTGTGCAGAGGCAATGTCCTCTTAAACATCTTTCTTGACCCCTCTGCAACCTCATCATAAAAATATATCTATTTTCTAACTTTTTTTTAAAGTCTGTCAACTCTTGCCTCTCCTATTTGAATTCTGCTAACTCCATCTTAGTTTCCAAAATATCTTCTCTAGCTTCCTTAAGCTTCTCTTTTAAGAGCTCTAGTTCAAATTTTTCTTCAACTTTTTCCTTACCCTTTCTTCCCTTGTTCACCTCTGCCTCTATTGGAGATAACTCAATTATATCTTCCCTTGCTAGATGTTTCTCCTTTTTTGGTTCCTTATGAAACTTCTTAGATATTTCTCCTTTTGATAACTATGAACTAGGGAGTGGCTTCCTAGGTTTAAAAATAAAACTAGAGTCTTCTTTGGAAAACTCTAGTTTCTTAGCTTTAAGACTCTTTTTCTTGGTTTTTTCTCCCTTAACTTCTACATGCTTCACAACAGGAGATTCCTCAATCTCAATTGCTTGCAATATATCTTTTAACTTTCCTTTCCCTTTTGTCTCACTTCCAGTGATCCTTCTGTGGGTTCTTATGTCAGTTTTGAATTTATTGCTGGTAGATGTTTGTCTAGGCACCATCGTCTCCTTCAATTGCTCAATTTATACCTCCATTGGCTCCACCATGGGCTGCACCTCTATCTGCACTTCCACCTCATGTTCAAAATTTGTTTCAGCCCTAGAGTATTTATCTTTCTTTGGAGTATTTGCCTTTGATATATGTGTCTTTCTAGGAGTGAGAAAATCAACCTCATACCCACTCAAGCACAGAAACGTGGACCAATCCATGTTTAACTTTTTAAAATCCTCCATAACTAACAATATTATCAAACCATGGTGAAAAATAGAAGTGTCACTGCTTTCCTAAACTCCTAAATAGAAAAAATGGTAAATCTAGTGGTTGTTTAAATGTGAAATGAAGCAACAATATGAAGTGGTATTGATAGATCATGCGAAATATACCTTCACAAGTGAAGTATTTCTGAATCACCATCAACAATTTTTAATAATTTTCCTTGAGGAAAGTCCTGAAGATGCCTAAGCTCATGTCTATGCTTGTGTGCTCCTCCTTTAAAAAATCATCAGAGTTTTGTAGGTTGAACCTTATTTCTTTAAACCACTCCTCTCGAGACCTTGGGATCTCGGTTAGCTGTGCAATTGTGTCAGGAGACATAGCGAAATTGAGGACGCCCACCTTCGAACCTGTACCAATGAAATTTATAGCAAAATATTTAGACACCTGTGCATGATACCCTTGCATTTTCTGGCAGAAAGGCATGCAACCTACATTGAAAAAATCTTGTGAGAATCTAGGGTCTTCTGCAATTAGCCTCATATCCATGGGCTCATATCTGACCACAGTGCCACCCTTGTTTGGATTTTTATGTGAAGCCATACTTTCAAATGCAGCACTTATCAACTCCTTATTTGACACTTGCAGAATTCTTTTGAGACAGGAAGAAAATTCCTTGACACAGGTAGTACTTAGCCTAAGACAACTACAGGACATACTTCAAGACTCTAGACTGCTAGCAAAAGTGTTCAAAAAACTTACACGGATGAAGGTGAGGTGTTGCTTTTCAAATGAGGAATCAAACTAAATTAGGAAAGAGGAAATGTGTGGGAAAAATAAAATATGATGACAAATAACATAATGGGACCATGTGACCAAGTGTGCACTGACCAATGAAATCATGACAAGACACAACCTTTCCCGCCGTTAGCAGAAAAAACAGATTTCATAGCATTTCCAGTACTCAGGAGGGAAAATTCACTACGGAACTATTAGGCACTTCCATAGTGAAATCAAACTATTTTACACTGACTACGGTGCAAAATTCAGACAAAAAATTCAAGTCGCACAAAATGACCCTTTATTACCCATGCAATTAGATTTTTTCGAGTTTACCTTGACATGACCTTTATTGCATGACTAATGACTATTAAAACCGCTTAAACTATGTACAATTTTTTTAAAATTAATGAACTTCATGACCTTATTTTCATCCAAATGACCCAACCTAACTTACCTAATACCAACCTAAACAAACATAGTTCTTATCATAGATAACACATTCTATGTTCACTTAACTAATTTATTTGAGTATTCGTTAGGGCTTCTTAGACTACTTCATTTGCTGGTTGTTGATATCCATGGGATACATAATCCCAAACATCTTGATCCTTCAACAAGGTCATTATTTTTATTGATTACATTGGATAGTTTTTGCCTATAAAAAAACCAGAATTGAAGCAAAATTTGATAACTTAAATCCATTTATACATATAAAATGTAACTTCACATTAAAAAAAAAAATCACAAACTTCCAATAGAAAAAACAAATAAAACAAATAGACAAACTTACACCAAATAAAAATATAATATTTTTTATCTTCAAAAATTTAAATAAGCTCTACAAACAAATTTTATCTTCAAAAATTTAAATAAGCTCTACAAACAAATCACTCCACCATTGACTAGAAAAATAAATTTTGAATAAACAACACTGGAGACAACAACACTTTTTTACTAAATAAATACTCTAGAGATTACCTATGCTCCCTTTTTATTCTAAGTGATGACATACTCACATGAAGAAGTTACAAACCAACTCTCTATTTTTGCATTTGGGCTAACCTCTCAAATCTTAACTTCATCAAGTGGCTCTACTCCTCAACTTTGACAGCTTGGCATGTTTGTAGAGATGACAACTTTGTCTTTTTTTGATCCACGACATCTTTGCTGATTGTTGTCTAATAGCAAAAGTACTTTGAAAATAAATCTCAATTTTTAGTTGGTATATATTACTATAAATATTAATATTTAAAAAAAAAAAAATCCATATTATTAAAAGTTATAACCATATATCCATTTAATTACATTATATTAATTATATGTTTCTTTTTACGAGGTTACAGGTGCTTTGGTAGACTTAGAAGAACATGTACACCTTTTAGACTTAACAGTGATTTCCCTTACCCCACAAACAAAAAATCTCGTACACCAACTTGGTATTTAGCTTAGCTGTGGCCTTAAAATTAAATAATAATAATAATAATATAACTAATTAAATACATGTAACCAAATATCAAGTTAACTAACCATATAATTACGTTATATTGTATTAATAATAACTAGATGGATGTGTGCAATGACAAATATAGTAGCCATCACGGTCGAATGTTGGCGTATGGGCTTTAGATCTTCATGATACTTGGAGATGAAATTTAATGAGATGAATAGGATTGATTTCTGGAATATAATGTATTATCAGTCGATATAGAGTTGCACTTAAATTTTCTATTTTTACAACAATGAAAGAACATTTTCTATATTCCACACAAATTTTAATTTAAAAATTAATGTATGGTAATTCACGTACATTTTCGAAATACGTCCCTATCTAGGTCCTGAAACAACAAGAAATACTGAAACAGCAAGAAATTTGCTAAGATTCAACTTCTTCAACAATTATAACCATGGGAAGAACGTTATTCTCATCAATGACGACCGATAGTTAGACACCCGTTTATTTCAGCTTTGGAGTATAGGAAACACACTGCTCACGATCACGTCTAAACGTCACGTTATATATTTTTTGTTATATATATTTTTTCTGCGATGTGAGTTTTGTTTACGCAAGCGAAGAAGTATGGATGCGGATGGAAAGCATCAGAACCACGCCACTCATGACGCGGGAGTCATGTTAAATTAAACGAAATCCTCACCACAAAGAATATGCCAAACACAACAGCAACTGCAACAATCTTTGTGTGTATGAAGTAAAGTGTGCGTAAACGAAACTTGTCAATCTGTTCGCTTGGCGTACCTCAATTCACCACAAACTGAAATTGAATTCCACACAAACACATAAACGAAAAGCATGACAAGTTGTGTATAAATGCATTCGGCTCACGCCATAGTTTTCATCACTCGATTCATTCATTCATTCATGATATAAGTTGATTCAAGCCGGCCATCGTAACAAGGAGCAAAGTTCATTGCAGAAAATTCTTGATAATGGGGATTAGTCGTAGTTTCAGTTTCAATGGACGTTGGATAATGTTGGTGCTCATCATTTTTGAGTGCTGTTCCATTGGTGCCATTGCCAGATCTTTTGATTTCTATTATTTCGTTCAACAGGTATTTATTTTTCATTACGTGATTACTGAATCTCTAATTCATTTTCAGCGTTATTCTTTATTCTTGTGTGTGTTGATGGTAATTAGTTGCTTGTAAATATAGTGGCCTGGTTCATACTGCGATACTCGTAGAGGATGCTGTTACCCTCGTTCGGGGAAGCCCGCTTCTGAATTTTCCATTCATGGCCTCTGGCCAAACTACAATACCGGTAAATGGCCGCAGTTCTGTGGTTCATCTAGAGAATTTGATTATTCAAAGGTACTATTAATTCTAGTGTTTATTTAATAAATTTTAATGTTTGTTTATATGATAATGGTTATCTTTATGTTCACTTATTTTGGACATCATTAACATAATGAAAATATAGTGCTGCTGAGCTAAAAATAATAACCATTTTATATATATTGGAATTTTTTTTGCAGATTTCAGATCTAGACGAGGAGCTGAACAGGTATTGGGGGTCGTTAAGCTGTCCAAGCAGCGATGGGCACAAATTTTGGGGACACGAATGGGAAAAACATGGCACTTGCTCCCTCAATCTTGATGAGCATTCATACTTTGAGAAGGCTCTTTCCTTGAGACAAAATATAGACATTCTTGGGGCTCTTAAAGCAGCAGGTGATCACATTATATCATAAGGTCACTGTGAGATTAGTTCCTTCTTACAAAATATATATGTGTAATGTTAATTGGTAGTTTGCTTTCAGGTATTAAACCAGATGGAAGGGAATACAGTTTGAGGGATATAAAGAAGGCCATTAAGCAAAGCACTGGGCAGCTCCCAGGAGTGGATTGCAACACAAGCGATGAGGGAAAGCATCAAGTATTTCAGGTGTATATGTGTGTTGATAAATCTGATGCTTCCACTGTAATTGAATGCCCCATTTATCCGCACAGCAATTGCCCATCCATGGTTGTCTTTCCACCTTTTGGGGACGAACAGGAGGACCGCGGCGGTTACGCAGACGGAATAGACGCGCTGTAGATCATGTGGACGAACAGCATTATTTCGTTCATTTTTATGAATAAAATTTCCGATTACAGCTTGACGTTGTGTACGTTCGGTGGCTTCTTGAATTGCAGTGCATGTTTTGCACGATTCAATTTGCCCGTATTTACCCTTTCTATTATGAAACACCCCGATGGTGTCACGTTTGTAGAGACGCAACATTACATTTCATTGTTTAAATATGGGAAAACCAAGTTTGCAAGAAAGTTACGATTTATTTATTTAAAAGTGTTTGAAAACTATTTGCCACTCTATGAATTACGTTACGATAGATATATTCAACGCACTTCAGCAAAATGTTCGAGACACTTTGGATAATCTTTTCAGAGAGAAAATACTGGATTTAGACGTAATTTATTTTATTATTTTTAATTTATTATGACTATAATGTAACTTAAATTTTTTGGATTTAGACATAATTCATATATATTTTTAATTATATAATTTTTTAAGATATTAAGATTATTAAGAGAATTGAATTTTAACCAGGTTGTTAATGTTTTAACAATAAGGGTTTATTTTGTTTATATATATATATATATATATGATGGTAAAAATAATGATAATTAATGTTTATTAAGATTCATTTAGTTTATCAAACTTTAAAAGAAGATAAGGGATTCTAGACTTCCGTTAATATCTATATCTAAAAAGATATTATCAATTTCAATGTATATTTAAGAAATAAGATATTATAGATATTTAATTTATATGATGATGAAAATAATGATGATTAATGCTTATTAAGATTAATTTAGTTTATCAAACTTTGAGGAGATAAGAGATTTTAAAACCATCGACCATAAATGATCAATATGATTTATTATTTGGATTTATTTATAACTTTATTTCCAAATTAAAAATACGTATAACATTTTAATTATTTTATTTCGAAGTGGAATATATAGGTATGGCATTTTAAGAGAAAGTTCTTTTCATTTTCAACCCTCTTAATGTTAAAAATGTGACATACTCTTTCATCCCACTACTTTTGGAAATTGAGAAACTCCATATTTCACTACTAAGTTTATGAGAAATATTTTTTTATTTTAGTGACTTTTATTTTGGTCTTTACATTAGTCAAAATAGAAACATATTTTTGATTTTTTATATTAATATCACCTCCTAATATTTTAATTTTCTCTTTTTGTCTAACTCTTTATCTCTTTATTACACTGGATTTTCTCCTTAAATTTCAATGTAATGATGTTTTCAATATTATCCATATTTGCAAAATGTTCTCATAGTTTAATCCCCAATGGTTTAGTCAAGACTAGCATGTATTCTTTGAATAGTTGGTCGGCTTGGAATGGTAATGGTAGGTCTAGCCATATGCAGTACTGTGTTTGTCGTCAAACCCTGTTTTCAATTAAATACCTGCGGGTCAATGTATGGAATGGGTTGTGTAAGAATGAATGCGTAAATAGTCAGATTTTACTTCATTCTCTGCTTCTGTCACAGTACCAATGGGTTAATATTTGTAGTTGGGGCAAGGTTTGCAATCGGGTCCTTGTCTGTAAATGGTTGCCAAACAATTCTTGTGGGCGGAATAGTCTTTCTTTTCAGTCCTTGTTTTTGTTAATTCAATTGTGGATTACTGTCAGGAACGGGTCCAGAAAATTTTTTCTCTGTACTAATTTCGATTCTGGCAAGAAAACCCTGCTCATTTTGATACTGGTGATTCCTGCGGCACTCATCAACGTTTATAAGGTTCATGTTATTGATTCCTCTCTCTATACAGAGTTCCTATTCAGTTCTACAGGAGACCTTCTCTCTCAGGCCATAATGGAAAAAGGACAAACAGGTAAACAAAAAGACACGGGTAGAGGCAAGAAACAACAAAAAAATAAGACATCAAGACCAAGAAAAAAAGGCAGAAAGAGTAATAAGAAAATTCTAGAAAAAATTGCTGACCTATATGATTGAGGAAATCCAGTTCATATTCGAAATATTATTCAGGGTTGGGAGCGACAAAGTGATGATGAAGATGATGACCTCAAAGAGCAGGAGGCTAAAATGGATTTTACCTCTGACCTAGGAAATACAAGAGGTTGAGTATCTTTGTTTCAGCAATCAGTTAAGACTTATTGGAAATTGAAATGTGTACTAGCAAAGGCAATGTCAAGCATGCAAGAAAGGGAAGGAAATTCATCAGTGCTTTTTGAACTTCAACAGATAAAACAGGACATTCGTGACATGGCCAAGGCACAGATCCAAACAACGGCTCAAATTGGGAAGATTGAGTGTCAACTTCAAAGCATGCATCAAGTGGAAATGCCGGGGTCCTCTGCAAAGGATCTAGCACCCGTGGATTCTTCCAATGGATAATCTTCTTAGTTTATAGTTTTTTCATGTTTTTGGTGGATAATAGTTATAGTTTCTGTTTCAATTGCAAATGTTATGGACATAGTAAATTGGTAAAAGCACTAAGTAGAAGGAAAAAACAATCTCGGTTTTAGTTAGCTTTTAACTCTCTATGGTGTCCAACAGACCTGGTTTCCTCCAGGTAGGTTGAGGCTACTGTATATGATAGAATATGTATATAAACTTGCTCTTTAAAAAATTGAAAATAGAAAGGCACTACGAAATTTACAAAAAAAAAAGACTAGGCATCCTTATGCTATCCCTATTTGAGTAAAGGTGTGTTTGAAGGACTTCGAAGTAAATTTAGGAACCATTTTGTTTTCCATGTTTTTTGTTTGTGAAGTTAGAACGTTTATATTACCATAAAAATATTGATACAAACATATATCACCTCCTGCCAATGTGCCGCTTGAGAAACTAGACCACCAACATAAGATAAAAGTTTTAAGATTACTAATTCTATTTTCTAGTTGATAGTCTATAAAAAAGAAACTGCTAGCAAAAAAATTAAATTCTAAACTAATAAACATGCTAATGAATTGGCATTAAAGAAATTCTACTTCAAGTGAGTAGCTTGCTTGAACTTCATTCTACAGGAGAATTCACCTAAATCGATGGTTGTGGCTCACTATCATTATGAGATGTGGAAAATTCAAGATTCATAATGTTCTTGGAAAGGGATGTGACTTTCCTATTCAGCTTGTCAATTTCATCCATCAATTTTTCCATATAGATGATAAATTCTTGTTGGGCATCAACTCTGTCAATTAGGACTATATCCATGAGAGTCTTGATATTCTAGTTTAGATTATTTGTCTACATATAGTAGGTGGTTCAGGCTCTGATGGAATTCCACACACCAGGAATCCAATCCATGGTGTCCTGGTCAACTTATATATCTAGAATGGAACATCTTGATTTCCTGACCTACTCCTCTACATCAAAGATGAATTTTTAAACTTCTGTAGGGATGATATCCTTGTAGCTCTCCATTGTTTCTTGTGTTTTTTCTAGGGCTAGGGTATGATGGAAAAAATATGGACTATGCTCAGATGCAAGGTAAAAACTCGGTCACCCTCTTCTTCCACTTCACTAAAGAGCAGAGAGTCGATGCCTAGACATTGAGCTAGACCTTAGGTTGGGGAGGTGTAGGAGGAAAATATGGTGTGACAAGGAGGGGAGTAGGACTCCATAGAGATTGGGTAGGAAAATTGAGAAAAGGTTAGGAGAAGGCTTAGAGAACCAGTTAAATAGAGTAGTAAACTCAAATATGTGAAACAAGGCTAGCTTGGGAAAAGACAGAGAAGGGAGGTGACAGAGTGATGCAGAGATCTAGTGGAATTATGACGGTTTAATAAAAGTAGCAAAGATACTAACCTATATCCATGCTTAACACAGCAATCCTTAAACCAAATTAACAATGCTCTTCTTAAAATAACAAATTTCCAAACTTGGCAGAGAGGTATCGATCTCTGATAAAAACAAATGCAGAAATATCAATAGATGATCTCCCATCTGGAAAATCTCCAAGTAGCAGAAGACTTGAAAAAAAAATATGAACAACACTAAAATTTTAGTGGCCATTCAACTACAAATATTCACCATTAAAGTAGGAGATCAAACAATTGCAAATTATTCTAGTAATTTTTTTTTTGCATTGATAATTGGATGATCCTAACGTTGTTGGAACACTAATTTAGGGTTCACTTATTTGTTAACAGATCAAGACAAGAGTTAAATTCATAAACGAACTCCAACATACAAAGATCCTTCTAATGCCTTGGAAAACCAAAATTGGAGCAATTTTACTCATACAATAGCAATTAGATTTATAATGAAATTGATCTGGTCAAGATTCATTAGCTAGCTTAATAATTCAGAAGAAAAGATTTAACAACAATGATGCTCTCCATTTAACATTAGATCAATGATTCCCTTTCCTTTCACATGCTTTATTTCACTAAGTTCAAACTAGATTGACATTTCAACAGAATACAAAGAGATGATCTCTATGCTTCTTTATTCCATCTATCACACGCTTTCGAATACAATTTTCACATTAAAATACACAAGAATATTGTTCTAGATTCGAACTAATATGATCTCCAACTAACTGCTAGACCCTCAATTCTATTTTAAGCAATATATTTCATAATTTTCCTGTCAACATCTCGAGAGCCCATTTTGAAATAAAAACCATTTTTAACACACACTCAACACTAATATTAAGGATTTGACTCAAACAAACTCAACTCAACTAAATTAAGCTAGACTTCTAGAAGTCCACAAAGATAAAATGATTGATATCAAAAAGGTAGATGAAAATAAAACTAGAGAAAGGATGAAAAGTCATTGGGCCAAAATAAACAACCCCCTATAATTAATAGTCCCAGAAATGGGATATAAAACCAAAATTCAAAAATCCTGAGTTTTGAGTTCAATACTGTGATCATGAAACTTGACTTTGAAGCACAATCCCAAATTGAAATTAATTGAAATGATAAATAGAAAAAATTTATGATGGCTAAGAATACCACGAATTGTGATTGGGTGAAGTTTCCCCATTGGAGGAATTTCCAACCAATAAATACTGCAAGTCATGCATACATCAAAGCATCTATAAGTATGTTTTCTAGGAAAAAAACACTCTGTAAAAGCTCTTGGCGACCCATGGATGGTGGAATGAATTCATGTAGCGGATGCATAAATCATTAGCGATCCATATTGTGTCATAATATTGAAACTGTCCTCCATATATTTCCATAATAGCCTTTAAAATTCCCTTGCAAGTTGACATCTAGACATATTTTCCTTCTCTTGAGTTCCACACGATTGGTTTCAATTGCTATGCAAGCTTCCACATGCATGTTTTCATGGCTTCTCGAGTATGATGTACAAGTGTCAATGTAGATTTCCATTTGGAGGGCAACTCTCTTCATTTAAATCTACGACTCTCATCTTGGACTAAGGAGGGCGACCCCTCATATAAACACCCTTAGTGGTGACTTTTGGTTTCCATGTTATTATTTAACTTGTTCTTATGTACATTAGGTATTTTAGTTGTGATTTTAATGAGAATGAATTACTTTTTTGAGAAAAATAATATAAGTTGTATTTTAGTTAATTTTAAGATTATAACTTATAAAATTTATGGATTTGTTCTATTTTTTCTATAACTCTCCAAAATTATTATATTCACAAACTTCACATATATATAAAATAATAAAAGTAATTATAATATTAAAAATATATATTTTTTCTTATTCCATATTCAAAATATCAAATTTAACTCTTCATTCTTTTACTTTTACTTTAATATAATACTTTCAATTTAACTTATAATGAATATCGCTTTACAATACATATCTATTATTAAATTAATAATTATATATAACAAAATTTACACATATATCATTAAATTAATAATTATATATATATATAAAAATCTATAACCCAAAAAAAATCGGAAAATAAGCATTTTCACAGTTACCTTATGAGTACATTGTAACCTATCAGATTTGTGAAAAGATAAAAACATATTCCCGTGCGTCACTAATTTATTTACTTAATAATGGCAAAGTTGCAAGTAAAAATATGTTGTAAGATTCTTGAATTTTGAGTGTTACTATGGTTTATGTTAGATTCTAAAAACATATTCCCGTGTGTCACTAATTTCTTTACCTAATAATGACAAAGTTACAAGTAAAAATATGTTGTAAGATTTTTGAAATTAGAATGTTACACAAAGATACATATGTGATAAAATAGTAAATATTTTGTTAGATATTATATAAAATGAAGGGTAATAATCTAAGTGTAACATAATTTTTTTTTTCTTTGTTATTATTATTAATTAATTGATTTAAGGTTGTGAGAAGTGCTGGGAAAATTTAACATAATGAAAACAAAAAAAATTATCTTCATAAAACTCTTGGCATAATCACTCCGCATAATTAAAGCTCTAGACACAGTGAAAGCTTTTTGCACAAAACTCTTATAAAACTCCTTATAATACAAAATTAATGTTAAAAATTTTCAAAGTTTATAAATGTTAGCCAACATATTCAAATTAATGATATAATTGTTAGCTAACATTTTTATTAGTGTAACCCTACAGGAAATTTAAATATTTCGCTTTACACTTTGTATATAATTTTTTTATTTTATTTTAAATTTTGAATAGTTTAATGGTTAATTTGATGACGAGAATATTCATTATGAGAGGAGTGTTAGTAGCACATAAATTAGAGTTTGAGGGGTAATGTAAACTATTAGCTATCGTGGACGAAATATTAGCAATTGAATAATGTCGCCGTAATGCTTTACATAAATACCCATGTGTTTCGACGTATAACGTGACAATAAATTCCATTCATTTTTTTGTTTAAAAAAGATCAATGTCTTTATGGTAATGGTAAAATGATTAATACTTTTGATCATCATCGAATTACTAGATTAGTTTATCTTTTATTTTTTTAATTCAAACATGATTTTATTTTATTTTTTCAATATATGCTTCCGATGTCCCTTTACTTTTACCTTTTAGTGCTATCTATTATGCCTCATTTTAATATTTTTACCATATGGATGACGTATATATGCTTCCCATGTCTCTTTCTTTTTCCCTTCTAGTCCAATCTTGTTATCAAAGGGATGAGATTTTAGAGAAGTTTCTTGGGCTACGTTATAAGTGCCTTCTCTACAAAGGGATGTTATTACAACTTCTATAAGGTTTATATTCACACCATGTTGTAGCAACTATAACAAATCCAATTTTTTTTTACAAGAGCGAGTCACCTCTCATTCAAATCATAAGCATCTATATGGTAAAACTCTTCAAACCTTTCTTCACACCTTAGGACAAAAATGTAAGGAAAGTTTTAACTTATCATATAAAAAGCTACATGTTGCATCACGCTCTCACAATCTAGTGTACCACAATTTGGTGGTCTAGTGCATCACACCTTTACCATTTATTTCAACACATTATATTAGTGTGATCTCTTGTCACAACTCCCCTTGTGATAGTGCATTGATTGTGAATTTAAGGCACTAACACATGCATAAATGTTATAGAACCACCCCCATCCCCTTTCATTTTCACCATTTAGCTTATTGCATAGCTCTTTGACTCAGCACCATGTGATCTACTAGTGCTTCCTTGTCATCATAGTTGCGTTGTGCCACTAAGTATGTAATGGTTGCACCACGTGCTAGGTAAGTTCTGTGTCCTCGAATTACAATCATATTTTTTTTTAGTATATTTGCGCTACCTTTTTTTTTTGCACGATTGTTAGTCTTCCTCAAATTTCCACATTTCCATATATATATATGAATATAAACTTCAAACCCTCCTAACACTTAGCCAATTTGTGCCCCTACCATTTCATTTCACCTAGTTAGTGCAGCACAATTTATTTCTATGAACTGTTGATATATGATGTGTCATGGAACTTTTCCCTTGTGCACACTACACTAGTCATTTTCCACATGCCATGCTACAATTTCCTTTGTCACGTCACACGTTCACTTTATAGTCTAAATCTTCACCTTGTGCAACAACACAGTTTACCCGCTCAAATTGCAATAAGAACTTGTGTTATGACACATAATCATATTATATCCTATTCTCCTTATTGCATCACATATCTCTTTCACAGTCTAACCTCTAGCTATGCTCTACGACACATTTCCATTTCGTTTTCTGCGATAAAAGTATGTGATGCACCATTATAACCTTGGCGGAATACATCCATATATCACATTGCATAACCTCTGTTTAGCCTGAATACTTTCCTTGCGCCACATCACAACTCACTCACACATACTACACTATTTCATTGTGTTGCACACATAGTTCCTTCATGTGTTTTCTAACCTAGTCATTATGATGAATATTTTTGATATGTTAGGTTCAGTGGATCTACAATGTTTTAGCATATTATTGTCATAATAGAACATGGCTCCCCTAAAAAAGAGACCTAGGGAAGAGATTGCAGAAGAAGGATCAAAGGAATGTCTTATTGCTTCAGTTCCCAAATATACTGACATGGCATGTCTCATTGAAAAATCTATTTCAATCACTTGGTTAGAAATATATTATTGTTTTCCCGAAAGGAAATCCCTACTGAAGAAGAAAATGCCAGTGTATGTCAAAATATTAAATGATGATGGCTACACAAGGTAACATCACATAAAACATTATTTCCTTGAGGAGAGACTATCAAATGATTTATTGAGTGTATTGACAGTAGGGACATTAATATTAGGGATAAATTTGGCCAAGATATTGTTGCATTACGATACCCTTGCATCACAGAGTATTATAAACTACCCAAATATCAAGTGGCTCTCACAAAAGGTTGGTATCAAAAATTTAGCATGAGTACTAAAGATATTCTTAAGAGTAGTTGGAAGGATTCGAGTAATTTTAGGAATAAGGCTAAAGGAGTCTATAAAATGAAGCTACTAAGGAAATCCTATCAACTCATTTTATCCATGTGTTGTAGAATCTATGGTAAAGAAAACACATAACTCTTCAAAGAGAGTTGGGTGTTGTTGATGTACATATGTTCCCACGAGGGATCCATATTCAACTGGGTTGAGATCCTAGCAACATTTATCTAGACTAGGATAAAAGACGCCCAAAATCGAGGAGAAGGAAAGGAATCTACATTTTACATGGTATCATATTTACTGGATTGGGTATGTGCTAAGTGTAAATTTGAAGTATTGTGATGGAAGTGTATTTTCTCCCTAGATATTCAACTAATCAACATCTACATTTATTACAAAGAGTTATGCAAAAATCAACATAGAGAATCATACCCAAGAATAGCCTAAGGATTCATTTCACCACTATACCACATCTTATTCTATTGCGACTCCCCTTTGATGTTAGACCGCTCCAAGGTAATTTTGTAAGAGATAGTTGGCTTATTCTCTCCCTCTGATTTCACATACACCAAAGTGTTTGGAGCATGTAAACCTCCACATTAACTCTCGTTATTTATCATAGACAAGGTTATTTTATAGGAGGTTTCTTACAAGCAACCACATGAATTAGCGATATGCTAACATGGGTGAAGAAAGCACCATTTCCCACATAACCTTTATGTGTTGGCATGTATTGCATAAAGAATTGTTGAGGAGGTAAATCCCCTCTGTGGACAGAGGCGATCCCTACTAGCCCAGATCGGGTCTAGAAACAATCAAACACGCTACAGTGCAGGTTCCTAATTGTAAATAAACCGACTTGCGAGGAAGGCTTACCTGGAATCCAACGCTATCGTTTGCAGAAGAAGTAGTGCTCCCGTTCCTTCGCCCTGGCAGATCACAATCCTCACGATCTCCGTGATCGGACACCTGCACATGCAAGAAACAACACAAATGCAAGCATAAAATCCAGTACATACAACTATATGTCAGTCGAAGAGGACATAACTCATGAACATGATCAAGAAGAAGAGTGGAACCATAACCGATAGTCGCTTATCATTAAAGAGTCAAAAGAAGAATACAACCATAGCTTCGACGCAGCACTCTCCTTTAGCGGGTTGTCAGTACAACATGTCTCGATAAAGCCTGTCAGGGATGGGACAAGCCTCTCTCTCCGGATACTTGGCAATAGTCTCCTTGCTTGGATTTGGCCTTAAGGGAATCAAGAAGGCTCTTGCAGCTTAAGGATGTAAAAGCTCTTGGGAACTTGGAGATTCTGGAACTAGCTTGCAATGGAAATGGGCAAGCTTTAATAGAAGGAGGAAGGGAGTTGGGATCCCTATAATTATGGGATTGGCCCTATCATCAAGGAAGCTTCCATGAGAGGTGGCAAACCACTTCCTCTCTATGGAAATCCGTAGCCAAACCTCCCAACTCAAGATAGGAATCAGTCCAGGAATTTGTTAGGATGAAACTTCCGCCTTTTATTTTTAAAAAACACCTCTTAATATGGTTGGCGCGGGTGTGGCTCTATGACAGAGCACCAATTGGCACACCCTCTTTGGAGGATTTTCCCCCTTGGCGCGAGGGCTGAACTGTGAAACCATGCCAATGGAAAAAGAGCTATTTTTAGGGTTTTTTGCAGGGAGATGTCTTCAGGGCAATTAAAGCTCATCTTCAGAGGGATGCAATGAAAGTATTTTCAAGTCTTAACTCTGCCCACAGGTCACGGAATGAGCCCTCCAATGTGTGGGATGGGGATTGTAGGGACGGTGGCAAATTGCTGTGTAACAAGAATCATTGCGAGAATTTATTGAATTAGAACACTTCAAATTATTGGAACTGAGTTTTAGAGATATGATCCAAGAGGAATAGTCACAACCCACTATTCACAATGATAATACAGGTGACCCTACTCATTGCAAACTAAGGAGGATGAGGAGAAATCAAGAATTTCTATAATGCTACAGAAGCTTTCGATGATTCGAAAAGCTGAGGGTGTAGATTTAATATTTTCTAATATATTTTAGTAAATATGTCATGATGAATATCCAGTGGAATATCCACAATAATTTATGGATAAATATCTATCATTTCCATGATATTAAGAAGGTTTAAGATCAAAAATATTTTCTTAGAACAACCTACATATATCTAATCCAAGAAATCCCTTACCTTATTCCTAACCTTCTAAGTCATTAAAACATGGTGGTTTTGAAATGTTTATTTTTCAATGATTTTAGAGCACATTTAAAAAAATAAACAAATCCAAGCAATTCTTTACCTTTATTAAGGTTCCATACTAAGTGGATGTTATCCATCATCATCATAATTACAGATAAAAGGGTTGTTTTATAGCATATATTTACAAGGATAAAATAATAGATAAGTAATGTTTCTCTCAGAAATTTTTCTCTTAAAAATTATAAAAAATAATATGACGATGAAGAAGAGAACAACCAATAAGATTCAATATATCCCATAAGAGATTACTTGAAATTCTTTAAAACTTTATTCTATACATTTTTTTGTTGAGCTAAAAGGTCAAGAAAGTTATAGAGTGAAAAATATTTTGGAACCCTCTTAACATCACAAATGTGACAAAGTCTATTATTCCATTCCATAGGGTTGTAAGAATTAATCTAATGTCCATTTTTACTTTGGAGGTCATGGGAATTTGTTCTTACTTAGCAATTAATGCTTATTTTCATCTTTATACTAGTTAAGACATAAAGAGATTTTTGGCTTTAATATTTGGGAAATTACATATATTTTCTGGTTAATTAATAAATTCGAGCATACATTGAATCTAGTGCATAGTCCAAGGGGTGTGGTCCAATAGTTAGGTGGCTAGGTTTGGTCTCCGCAAGCTTCACTGTACAATTATGAGTAGAATTATGTGTACACCTCAGAACTAATTCAAGAATGAAAGAAAAATATGTGTATACATTTTTAATCATAGCTTTCCATTTCTATGGTGGAGTATCTGGAATCACAGGCGTGATTTGTTCAAGTGAAAAACAAATCTAATTATATAGATTTGTATGCCATTTTAATTGTAACTTTCCATTTTGATGGTGGAGTATATGGAATCACGATGCTTCTGATCTTCGCTAAACCTTCTAAGCGTCACGTTATGTTTTTCTCATTGTGGGAATGAAGTATTGGTTTATGAATATGGAAAGCATTAAACCCACGGAAGTGATGCCGTAGTCATATTAAACTGAACGAAATCCTCACCACACACAGCATACCATGTAATGTATTGTACTGCAATTTAAGTCTATGACAACACAATATAACACACAAGGGGCCACTATCAACTAAATTTTTAAATGATTTAAATTGTGTTAAAAAAAACTTCTGAATCCCTTTGTTAGGTGTACCTTAACTCACAACCAATTGCAATTGGATACCACACCAAACCTTTAAATGAGAGAATGATAAGCTTTGTGTAAATTCATGCTAGATACATAAATTTTATCATTTCTTTTTCATCCACACTGTTGATTCATTCATGATATAAGTTCAGATTCATATGATATATAGAATGCCATAGAAACAACCAACAAAGTTACTAGTAGGAAATCCAATGAGGTATCCTGAAGACCACAGGCTCGATAACATTGGTAATCATTAGTTTTGGGTGTTGTTCCATTTGGGTCATTGCTACATATTTTGATTTCTATTACTTTTTTCAACATGTATTTACTGCTGAATAACAATTCATTCTCAGCTTTATTCTTATGTATGTTGATTTGTAATTAGTTGTTTGTAAATATGATGGTCTGGTTCATACTCCTCCGATACTCATAGAGGATTTTGTTACCCTCGCATGGGAAAGCATGCTTCCGAATTTTCCATTCATGGCCTCTGGCCCAATTATAACACTGGTAAATGGCCACAATTCTCTGGTTCCTTCGAAGAATTCGACTACTCAAAGGTAGTGGCACCACTAATTACATCTATTATCTTATGTACTACTGGTTGGTTCATGAAATAAAGTCATGTTTACCTTATATGATAATGGTCATTTTTGTCTATATTGTGAGAAAATTTGCAGATTTTAGATTTGGAGGAGGAGTTGAATGGGTATTGGGGTTCGTTAATCTATCGAAGTAGCAATGGACAAGAATGACAAGAATTATGGGGACACGAGTGGGATAAACATGGAACTTTCTCTCTCAATTTTGATGAGCATTCATACTTTTAGAAGGCTTTTTCTTTGAGATAAAATATAGACATTCTTGTTAAAATAAGCTAATTACTCTTGCATGAAGAGTTTGATATATCTATAGAGTCAGTCAATTGATGGTTGAGTCAAGTAGAGTTAAGTGATAGATGAATTCAGTGAGTGTGCATGTCAAGTTATATTAGGCAAGTCGCTAATCGAAAAGGTTTAAATACCCTTCATGGGGTTCATTATAATTCAAGTCATCTCAGTCAAGTTTGTGTGATCAATAGAGAAGAGAAAAAACTCGTGTTATTGTGTGTAAAGTATTTGTGTTATTTTTGTGTTTATCCTCTCCGCCTTTCCAACATATTGGTAAAAGTGTTAAGGTCATAAATATCAGAGAGAGGTTTTTTGATCTAGTGGATCAAATTTATGGTCAAAATTCAAAGTTATCAGAATGGAACAAAACCTATGTGATTTCGTAGATATCATTTTTTTGAACCTGGCACAATTCGTTTCACACAAAACCCACACTGTATGCTCCCAGAAACGAGTTCTGATCGATTTGTCAAACACGTGAATTTTAGAAAAGTTTTGTATAGGGCTACCTATTCAACAAGAAATTTTGCTGACATGGAATGCTTACAGGGCTTGATGATTTGGAAAAATGACTAGGATGCATGAGCCAATTGCAATGTGAAAAGTGGAATTTTCTCATTGGGTTGACAGGGAATATTTTTATTGGTTTGTGGGGTAATGATGTGGACCAACCAGAGGCTACCACATGGCCCTACCAGAGGCTTCCACATGGCCCAGCTAGAGGCTTCCACGTGGAACCTCAGTGGCCACTAAAATTTTGGGTATAAGTAAAATTCACTCCAACAAACTTGAACTTGCGTCCTTCGAGCACCAAAACCAAAGCCTTACCAGCACGCCACACCATTGTTTCTTAATACATATTGTTTGAAATGTATATTTAAGTTTGAATATGGCGCTCTTTGTAAATATTAATTAAATATCTGGCCTTAGTCGTTAGAGGGAAAATTAAGTGTCCCATAATTTGCGCTGCCTGTTTGCAAAATTTTTGCTATGTTAGTGCTTTTTGGGGTGAATTTGTAGGGCGGTTTGTAGGTAGGGCAGAATTGTAGGACGAATTATAGGAAAACTTATGGAGATCATAACTTTAGTTTTTATATTTTTTGGGAGAAAAAATAGGATGGATAGGGGGTTTTTAGTTCTCTGAAGCCATTGGAACTATCAATATATCCATTTGAGCATTGTAATTATATGAAAATTCCTTTTTTGACCATAATGAAAGATGCCCAACCATTGAAATTTGGACCAATAGATGTAGCCCAGGAGGAGTGAACTCCTTCATCAATTGTTTCGCTGTGTTTAATGTTATGGTGATATCGTCTTATGTTTTTTTTTCAAAAAACCAGTTTAAAGTTCATGTTTATGTGTTTAATAATTTTACAAAAGAGGCCTAAAGCCCTAATTGAATCGTTTGCAAAATTTCACAAAGCTCAAGAAATGTTTAAGTACAGATCAGGTTGGTATCAGAGCTTAGGTTTTCTTGGTGTTGTGAGGGTTTAATTTTTTTGCTAGTGTATGTGATGCTTACAAGGTTGAAGCTCAAGAATGGAGAAGGAAATCTTGTTGTTGCAAGTCCTCAAGTTAGGTCAAGGACAAGGAGAGAAATTTTGGCACTATCTCCACCATAAATTCTACCTAAAATTGCAGTTGAAGCTTCAAAAAGTATGTCACATGAAGGAGAGACTGAAAATATGTGAGAGGATGAAAAATACTTCAGGAAATAATTCTTTGATATGATGAGAATGGTGAAATTTCTATATCAGGAGAGAAGCACGAGGATTCAAGGTGAGAGCTCTATTTCTAGAAATGGAGATAAGTCTTGAAAAGGAGAAGGAGGAGGTGGAGACAAGCCTCCAAAAGTTAATGGGAATGGTGAAAAACCACCTTTGACACCACCATTCTCCTCACCACCACATTCACCAACATATTCTTCCACAACAATCCCTTCATAAACACCTCCACATTTTCCAAAAGGTCATGGTAAAACTCCATTTTTTAAGCTTGACATTAAGTTTGATTTGAATATATATGATGGAGAGATATATGTTGAAATATTAGAAAATTGGGTGTGACTGCTTGACGTGTATTGTGGGATACAAATAATCAAGGATGATGACACCAAGATTCAACTTGCTTTAGTAAGATTGGAAGGTGCAACTCTATTTTGTGGGAAGCCAAAACTCAAGAGGACATGAAGAAACATGGTAAGGTCTTAACCTCTTGGAATTATTTTGTTGTTGCCTTAAGGAGACAATTTTATCCATTAGAAAAAGGCTATAATGACCTGGAAAAAGTTTAGGCAAGGTAAAGGAAAAAGTCTTAAAAGCTATACTCAAGAGTTTAGGAGAAGAGCACTAATTTTGGGTGTAGATTTGACATCTCAAGAAACTTTGTTGAAGTACATTGGAATTTTTCATAGTTACCTAAGACATACTATTCTCATGTCTAATCTTTCAAATTTAGATGAAGTTTGTGTACATGCCACACATCTAGAGACAGACAAACATATTTCAAAGGAGACAAGTGAGGATATCTTTGATTCTGGAGAGCAAGGAAAGGGTAAGTTGAAGTGTAAAGGTAAGAAGGATGCATCCATCAAGATGGAGAAAGAAAAAAACACATACAATCACTATTCCAAATATGGTAATGATGAAGATAATTGCTGGAAACTTCATCTAGAGATGAGACCCAACAAGCTTTAAAACAAGGATAAGGAGAAGACAACTGCAAAAATAACACATGATTTAGGTTCTAATTCCGGAGATGAAACAAAGATCACCGCAATGGGTTTGAAAGGTAAGGACATTTCAAGTACTAGTTCTTCAATTTCTCTATAGTACTCAAGATTATGAAAAAAGAATTGAGCTTTTTGATGTTAGAGTTATTTGAAATCATACCAAGATTGACACACTATTTGATATTGGTTCACAAGGAAATCTTATTTCTGAAGACTTAGTCAAGAAATTGAATTTAGAGACCATTCCTCATCCAATACCTTACCCTTTACGTTGGATATGTAAGAATGCAAATTTGTAGGTGACGAGGAAGTGCATACTTATATTTGCAATCATTGCAAACTTTCTTGACGAAGTTGAACTTGATGTTGTTCCACTTGATATTTTTGGTATTGTTTTGGGTATCCCATGTATTTATGATAGGAGAGAAATCTTTCATCACCATGACAATAAGTATCACTTGTTCAAGAATGGGATTGAGTACATTTTTAGAGTGCATAGTAAAAATATGAATTTGTCTCTTATGCATGCTGGAAAAATGAAGAGAATTGTGAATGCTAGTCAAAAAATTTCTTTGCTAATGTTCAAGCATGAAGTTGTTGTAAATGAGACCTTTCAAAGAGATGCATCAAATTAAAATTATAATTTCATTGAGGTTGTTAATGATCGTGATAATATTTTTCAGGATTCTAACATGTTGCCTCCAAAAATAGGTCAACAAGATGAGGTCAAATTGCAGCAGCATGCATCATTGTTGAGCAGTGATGTGAACAAGATGTCAGTGCAAGAAGGTGCAAAGGTCAAAGAGAAAGCGTCAAACCAAATTGAAAAAGAGTGCATTGGGTTCAATGTTTATTCTTAACAATGTTACCAATGAAATAGGTAACCTCAATGTTACCTACTTTTTGAAGTATCAAGAAAAACACCTAATTTTGAAAAAGTGGCGATGCAGAATCAAGAAAAAAAAATTTGAGCATGTTTTCGGCACTTTAAGTTTTTTTCATTTTGTTTTTTTTTAATTAATTTTTTTTTTTTTTTTAAGTGGTGTTTTTTACGTCGATTTTGAATAGTGGTGGTGTATCATCACCAACATTTTTTTATAGGATTGATTTTGACACTAAAAATTTTCTAATGTCTTCTTCTTCTGTGAGATGTTTATTTTTAAGTGCATTTATGTACTTGTGTTTTAAAAATAAAAAAATAAATTTTTTTAAAATAAAAACTTGTAATGATATCTTCACTTTTTCACATACATAAAAGATGGAAAAAGGGTCAATATTCTAAAGTTTATATTTTCTACATGTTTATGTATTGTTAAATAATTTTTCAATGCACATCAAAAAATTGTCGCTAAAAACCAATATTTTGAACCATATGACAAAAAAATACAAATTTTCAATATAAATACAATGCAAAAAATACACTTTTACAGAGTTTTTGTTGAAAAAAACATGTTAAATAAACTAATTTTTTGGGAGAATCTTAACAAAAAAACTTAAGAAAACAACATTTTTATTGAATTTTATGTCAAAAAATAATAGCAATCACATGTTTTTTGCAAAAAAAAAGGGTTGTTCTCATAAAATATCAAAGTCTAAACATTACAAGTAAAACTGATTAATAGTTCTAAAAAATAAGTTTTGTTTGCAAGCATAACTTAAACATCATCAACAATATCAACAAATACATCTTCAACATCATCTAGAACAGCATTGATGGCTTCTTCCGCAGCATTTTCTTCTTCATTTTGATCATCACCATCTTCTAATGGATCTTTCATGTTAGCAAATCTTCCAAAGTGTCCCTTTCCAATCATTCCATATAATGGTGGTTGAGGTTCCTTTGCTTTTTTTGCCACACGTGATTCATTAAAATCTCCTTTCCTCAAACCAACTTCTTGCTTCGTATCTGGAAGGAATTTAAGAGCGTTAATTCTTTGTTGAATAAATTTGCATTGAACTGGGTCTTTCTCAATGGCAATGCAATTTCTTCCTTTTAGTAGGCAACATGCTAGTGTTGTACCTAATCATCAAGCACAAAAAAAATAAGTAAGAAAATTAGTATGGAGACATAAAAAGTAAAAAAGACAATATTTAAATTTAAATTTGTATATTAAAAATTACCTGAACCTGAGAATAAATCCAAAACCCATTCTCCTTCATTTGAACATAGATCTATAAGATAGTTAATCAATGCTTGTGGTTTTTGATAAATGTTAACTATACCTCCTTTTGCATCTTTATCCTCATATGTTAGTTTTCTTACCACTGCATCATAAACCAATACTTGACTATGACTCTTCCCATCTACTCGATTCATAATAATATGCTTATAGCTATCGTCTTTTATCCAACATTCAACATGGATGAACTCACAATCATTTATAATAGGCTGATCTTCGGAAGAAACAATATTTGACTTTTGCCTGTAACATAACATAGTAAAAGTTCAATTAAATTTTACATGAATAAAAAAATTTAGGAGGAATCAAACATACAATTTCAAAATCTTACCATGTAAGTTGCATCATTGAGTTTGCTTTACCCTTGAAGCTTGTTAATAACATTGGAAACTGTGTGTCTGAATGAAATGTCACAAATCGCCAAAGTGGTGATGTTGTCACTTCTTGAAAACCCGTAACCACTTTACTAAAAGCTTGATAAGTATATGGTTCTGTATCATATTCAATGTCTAGGAAATTGAAACCATGAGGAATATCTGCAATAACTAGGCCATATTCCCTTTTAGGTATTAGTGATGCAATGTCTTCACAGTCACCTTGTATTATTTTATATTGGACACTGTCGAGCCCATTCCAAATGTAATGATTAAGAGTAGGATCTAGTTCAACATTCATAAGATGTTTCCTTCTCATGTTCTCCATCTTAATTTTTTCAATAAAGCTTTTGAAAGTATCTGGTACTCCATTTCCATCCTTCTTTGACATCTTTAATGACATAAAAATATATATATAGATATGTATAAGTAATAAAATAAAAATAGTTAAAATATGAATAAAATAAATTTATAAATCAACATACCTTATTGAATGCAATATAAAACTATTTTATTGTTGATGTAGAACTTGATTTTGGGTAGTTGCGTACAACATCATCCCAATTGTCTTCATTCAACATTTTAACCATGTGTTCTTGTATTTTCATAAAAAATTTCTGACTGAATAAATCAAGTTAAAAACGTTAATATATTGACATGTATAACAAATTCTACCAACATCATTATGTTTTATTTAAAATAAAATTATAATGAAAGAAATAATTAAAGAAACTTACTTTTGAAATTCTGCACACATTTCTTCCATTGATAATTCACCCGACTTCACACGGGCTAATACTGATTTGACTAATTTATCATCCTTCACACCTTGCATTGTTCTCCAAGGTGTAATAGTCATATCCTCTGGAAGCTGCTTCATTTCAGGACCCCCCTTACTGTTGGTACATATTATGGGTTTACTATTTCTAACTTTCTGATTTTTTATGGAAATATTCTCCCATCGATAAAAAATCTCATCAATCAAATCCCATACCTCCCCAGTTCTAAATGCCAACTGAAAAATGTTATCTGTGCCTCTGAAGAGATTTGTATTCAATTTTCCATCTTTTGCTTTTTTTTCATCAATTTGATAACCTATTTCCATTAAACATTCCTTTCGAAATGCTACACTAACTTGTGTCTTATCCCCACGACATTTTTCTATGAATTCATTATGAATAAATCTGACCCTTTGGATGAAAGTCATTTTCATTCTGTACCCATTATCTGCATTATGATCTCATGCCAATAACTTTGATTCCATTTTTGTTAAGCCAGCATAAATGGTGCATTTCACTGTTTGAAAAAGATAGTTATTGGGATATTCTGCAATCAATTTTCTTTTAGCCTCTATTGAATGGTTTCCTCCAATTACATAATATTTATAATCAAAACATTTTGTCTTGTCAAATGCTTGTTTGTTGGGAACCTGACATGGATCGACAAGAACCACATAATCCACCACATGCACATATGGATTGAACCTGAACAATGTTTTTAGAGTATGTACATGTAGGTGATGGGCCTTTCTAATTTGATATTGAAATTGTCCTTCATCTAAGCCATAAAATTGGTTAACATTAAGCTCAAATGTTTGGCCACCAATAATTAATTTATTCTTCCTCAACTCTTGTCAAATAGCATTTTGTTTTGTTTTAATAATGCCATCCTCTAACTCAGGACTTGGTGTTATGATTTCTCTGCTTCCGTAAGAGCTTTCAATTTGTTCTTCACTGCTACTCACGACCTTTACAGGTTCACCAATATTTGATTTCCTATTCTTATTGGATAACATATCAGTTTTTTTATAAACAAGCTCTCCTTCATGAGGTACAAGAGAGAGATCTTTGGCAATTTTTCTTTTTGGTGTCTGATTTGTTTTCTTCTTTTTCACAATAGTTCTCATCTCCTCCTCACTAATTCTATCATAATTTTATGTTTCATGTTCGACACCTTCAAAAGAAACATGTTTAAGTTTACTAGATTGACCCACCTTAGTGACTCTTGGTTGATCCCCTCTTTGTACTGTTGCAGTGTCATGAGCTATTGCTCTTTGCTTCAATCTCCTTTCCTCTGCTTTGTCTTTTTGGAAAGTTTTGATCACATCCATAACATTTGGCACCAACATATAAATACCATCAAACATGTTTGAAAGACTCGGAACAAAATCCTATGAAACAAAAAAAACATGTCAATGATCAATAATTTATAAAAAATTGAATCATCCTTACAATAATGCATAGAGGAAATAAAAATAAGCATACTTACAATGTTATTTGCAATGTTTCTTGCTATTTCTTCAGAAAATTTTGAAGTTATTTCATCTGTATCGTACTTGACGATTGATAGACGATATCTAACCTTCTCACGTTTCTGAGCCTTCCTTGCAAGAACATAAATAGTGTTTGTATTCGGGACCATACATATGTCTCGTACTCTACCCATCACATCATATTGCTCATTTAAGTCAATCATACCACAAATCAGATAGATGTGTATATCAGCCTCCATTTCATTATCTTCAAGATACCATGAGAAATCAGTTTTATCTATTTCCTCGGCGTTCTTCCAATCAGAAATAAGCTTTAATGAACCTGGTGCCCCATTTGCTTGACTTTTATTAGTGTGTGCAACAATATCCTTATTGCGTCCAATAGTGTCCATAGTGCATTCAGCTGCAACTTTAGATTTGGGAGTTGTATCCATAGTGCGTCGAGCTGCAGCTGTAGATTTGGGAGCTGCTGCCGTAGATTTGGGAGCTGCTGCCCTAGGTGCAGAAACATTCACAGAAATATTTTTTGATGCCATTTTCCTGATATATATATATATATATATATATATATATATATATATTAGTTAATGGAAAAATATTGCGGATAAAATAAATTTGATAAACAAAATTTATTTCTAAAACTAAATAATTTGAAATTAAAGAAGTAAAATTAACTACAAAAATTTTCATTTAAAAACAAAATATTATAAATCATAGCTATATATATCTATATAATATGTTTTGAATACATTTTATAAAAAATTTAAAAATGTGTTTAAATTGTATAAAATAATTTTAAAAAAATAAACTAGTATTTTCAAACTTCAGTTTTTGTTTAATATTTAAAAAAAAAACAAAAAAGTTACTAACTATTTATAACAAATGTTATAATATTATATAATTTTTTATTTTTTTAATTGTATTGTTATATAGTTTTTTTTTAATTAATTTATATTGTTATATTAAAACAAATGTTTTTTTTTTTTAAATTTATTATATTGTATTTTTTTTTTTAATTATATAATGTTTAAAAACAAAACATAATTGTTGTTTAATATATATATATATATTTTGTTATATTTTGAAATTTTTAACAATTATTATTTAACAATGTTTTTATTATATTATATAACAATTTTATTTTTTATTTATTTATTTATTTTTAATAAATATTTTTATTATATTATATAACAATTTTATTTTTTATTTATTTATTTATTTTTAATAACAATGTTTCTATGAAGTTTTAATTGTTTTATTAAAACAAATTATTAAAAAAAAATAAAAAATAAAAAATAAAGAACAAAATAAAATTAAAAAATGTTTTCTTAAAAAAAATTATTAAAAAAAAAAAAAAAAATTTAAAAAACAAAATTATAAAATTATTAAAAAAAAAAAACCAAAAAAAAAAAAAAAATGTTAAAACAATTTAAAA
The DNA here is from genome assembly GCA_034641835.2 of Pinus albicaulis. Lineage (NCBI taxonomy): Eukaryota > Viridiplantae > Streptophyta > Pinopsida > Pinales > Pinaceae > Pinus > Pinus albicaulis. The sequence goes on along the minus strand of JAXQQM020081472.1, from coordinate 51,601 downwards.
AACAAAATTAAAAAATAAAACAAAAATAAAAAAAAAAAACCAAAATTAAAAAAAAAATTGTTAAAAAAAAAAAAAAAAAATTAAGAAAACAAAATTGCAGAATTAAAAAAAAATAAAATAAAAAAATTAAAAAAAAACATTTAATTTTTAAAAAAAAAAATGTATCGGCCTGCCCGTGGCGCCGCCCGACCGGCCTCGGCGCCCAACGACGCAGTTTTTTTGTTATTATTATTATTATTTTTAATTTGTTTTTAATTTGTTTTTTGTTTGTTTTTAAATTTGTTTTTTAATTTCGATTTTTAAATTTTTATTTTTTTATAATATAATTACTAAGACATTATTTATTAATAAAAAAAATGTTAAAAATATCAAAATATAACAAATTAAAAAAAAAAAAAAACAATTTATTAAATCACAATAATGTTTGGTTTTTAAACATCATATAATTTAAAAAAAAAAAAAAACAATATAATAAATTATCAAAAAAAACATTTGTTTTAATATAACAATATAATTAAAAAAAAAAGAAAAAAAAACTATATCATAATACAATTAAATATATATATATATATATATATATATATATATATATATAACAAAACAATAAAAGAAAAAGAAATTTAAAGATTTAAAATTAAAAAAATAAAACAAAGATTTAAAATTAAAAAAATAAAATAAAATAGAATATAAAATAAAAAAATTCTCAAAAAAAAAAAAAAATTTAAATAATGAAATCACTGATATATATATAATAAAAAAAAATACAAATAAAAAATGTTATAATATTAATTTTTTTTATGTGCATGGTCGTTTTATGGATTTTTATGTGTAAATGAACCTATAAGTCTTAAAAAAGAAAAAAAAAATCTAAATTTCTGTTCTTAAAACCCTAAAAAATTCAGTTTTTTTTTGCATTTTCTTCACTAAAAAAATATAAAAAAACAAGGTTTTTGAACCTAAAAACCTTAAAAAAGTAGTTTTTGGACACAAAAAAACTATAGAAAAACAGATTTTTCCCAAAATCGTCTCTAAATTGACAGAATAGAAGGAAAACTAACCTTTGAAATGCAAAAAGCTGCTGTCACCAATGGCAATACAACGCCTCCACAAAATTACGAATAGCAACACAATGCCTCCAATGCCACTACAATGCCTTCACGAAGTTACCAATGCCAATGCAACACCTCCACAAAATTACCAATAGCGACACAACGCTTCCAATGCCAATGCAATGCCTCCACGAAGTTACCAATGCCAACGCAACACCTCCAGAAATTTGCTCTAACAAATACCAGAAAACTTGATGTGATGTGATGAATAGAAGCAATCATTCCTTTTAAATATCGTATATTGTCTGATTGATTTACTGTTTAATGAATGTGGGATTAAAATTTCAAATTTAAAATATTTACATTTAATTTATTATAGTTCATACTATAGTTAAAATACTTATTATTTGCATGTAGTTATCATAATTAATATTTTATTTAATATTTACATGTACTGAATGTTGAATAATTCAAATACAATCTCAGATTAAAAATTAAAATATGAAATACTTACATGTAGTTAATTATATTTAATATTATAGATAAAATAGTTAATATTTGTATTTAGTTATCATAGTTAATATTTACATGTAATCAATGTTTAAAATCATGGAATTAAATTTTAAAATCTAAAATATGTACATGTAGTTAATTATAGTTTAAATAGTTAATATTTACATGTTGTTATTTTTGTAAATTTTTACATGTAGTCAATCTTAAACCATTCAAATAAGAAAATTATTTTAGTTTTGAAGACATGCATGAAAGGAATATTTTGTGGATATTTTGAATAGAAAGTATGGTGAAATATTTGAAGACCAACAGTGTATTAATAAATTTTGAAATAAATTTTAGATGAATATAACGTAAGTTTAAAATAAAAAAATTAAAATATTTACATGTAGTCATTATAGTTAAAATAGTTAAACTTTTTCGCGAATTTTTTTGGAGGGAAATTTTGGAGGGAAATGTTTTCGCGAATTTTTTTGGAGGGAAAATTTGGAGGGAAATTTTCAGTTTTTAAGCTATATATTTTAAGTGGGAGAGGAATTTGTATCATTCAACCTATTCTTGTTGAAAGCCATGGTTTCTTCTGATAACGAAAATTTTCTTTCTAGAACATCAACATCTTCGTCACACAACAAACTCTATTCAGAGTGATGAATATAACGAGAGTTCGTTCACCATGAATAGAGAGTAAAAAAATTGACTTGGTCGTTATCCTAAAGATGATGAGAACAAAATTGATGAGGTGCAGCAAAATGAAATTTCTATAAATCGAGCGCCAGTTATACCACTTACTCTTAATCCTAAGGATTATGAAAGCAACAGTGATGAAGGGCATGATGAAAAAATTCCAGAGTCAAAAGTTTCACTTCATCCTAATCCCAAGGATTATGAGGACACCATTGATGAAGAGAGAGATGAAGAATATCCACTTCAGCTTAATCCTAAGGATTATGTGAGAACAACAAATGAAGAGGGTAATGAAGAATCTATAGAGTCAAAATATCCACTCTGTCCTAATCCTGAGGAGTATGCCAACACCACTGATGAAAAGGGGGATGTAAAATTTCCAGAGTCAAAATATCAAATTCGTCCTAATCGTAAGGATTATGCGAGCACCATTGATGAAGAGGGGAATGATAATGTTTCAGAGTCAAAACATCCACTTCGTCCTAATCCTAACGATTATGCTAGCACCACTGATGAAGAGGGAAATGAAAAATTTACAGCATCAAAATTTCCACTCCGTCCTAATCCTAAGGATTATGCAAGCACCACTGATGAAGAGGGGGACGAAAAAATTCCAGAGTCAAAATTTCCACTTCATCTTAATCCTAAGGATTATGTTAGCACCACAGATGAAGAGGGGAATGAAGAATTTGCAAAGTAAAAATACGCACTTCGTCCTAATCCTAAGGATTATGTCAGCACCACTGAGGAAGAGGGGAATGAAGAATTTGCAGCGTCAAAATATCCACTTCGTCCTAATCCTAAGGATTATGCCAGCACCACTGATGAAGACGGAGATGAATTTCCAAAGCTAAAATTTTCACTTCATCCTAATCATAACGATTATAATTTATCCACTGATGAAGGGGGGATGAAGAATTTCAAATAAATATAGATTCAAGGCATTCACTTATTCCTAATCCTAAGGATTATTAGAGCTTCAGTGAGGAAGGGGAGGGGAAGGATGAAGAAATTCTAGTGAATACAAATTCAAAGCTTCCACTTATGCCTAATCCCAAGGATTATGAGAGCACCACTAAGGAAGGGGAGGATGAAGAGTTTCTTACAAATGATAATTTTAGAGGCACAGATCTGAATATTGCATTTTCTCCAAGTGACCATTTCAAAGACACTCATGGTGATGAAGAATTGAATCCTCCCAGGGAAGAATTTGAAAGCATGGGTCAAGATGGTGAAGAATTTCTTTTGAGTAAGGGTTGCAAAAGTGCCGATGATTCTTGTGAAATTTTTTCTTCAACTGATGATGGTAAAGAAAATTTTCCATGCAATGATGTTGATGAATTTCTTAACTATTTTGAGGATGATGATAGTGGGGATAATATTCCTCCTAATGGTGATGAAACTAATTTTACAAAGGATGATGGAACGATGAAGCCGTTGCAAGAAAATATTGCAACTAGGAGTAGGAGTAGACCTTTTCATATCAATCCAAAGCATCCCAGTTATACAAGGGCGAGGACAAAATATCTCACGACAAAAAGTTCTGTCATTCATTTGATTTCAAGTGAATGTTGTCGAAGGGATTGCTTGAAAAATATGGATTTCAACTTTGCTTTGGAGAAAAGGAAAACACATATGTCAATGAATAAAAGCATGCAAAATTCATATTTAGTGGGTTGCATGCAATCTACACTAGCAGGTTATGATTATCATATTGGGAATGTATTTCTTTGCAGAAAGGCGTTCAAAATGTTGTATTCAATTGGTAATTGTCGTTTGTCAAGAATCCAGGATAAATTGGAAAAGGATCCCACATATTATTCAGAAGCACGTTATAAACGGGAGGTGGGGCCGTTTGCAAATACTGCTAAGACATGGATGAAAGACTTCTTTTCAAATCATGGAGAGTGTATGCCAAATAAAGACACAATACATATTCCAGATAATTTCTTGAGACGAGAAATATTTATGTTATACAAAGATTATGTAGAAGCTTCTGAAGGAATTGGTAATTTTATTACATGTTCTTATTTTACAAGGATATGGAAAACTGAATTCAACAATGTTCGTATTCCTAAGAAGACAAGGATGGGGATTTGCAGCACATGTGCTTCTCTTAAAGAAAAAAGAGATAAATGTCAAGGGGCGGAAAGAGGTATGTGTTCAAAACATTGTTTTTTAAAATTTGATACTTATCAACTATGAAAATATATTTATTCATATGTTTCTTTTATTTTATGTACAGATTCTGTTGTCAAAGAACTTCAAGACCATCACAATCAGAAAACAAGTGAGAGACAAAAGTTGTATAAACATTGAAAGAAGTGTTATGATCATCTAAATAAATATCTGGGATTGATAATTGATGGCATGGACCAAAAGAAAACACTTCTTCCACATTTTGTCCGCACGCCAAAAAAATTACAGGAGGAAAATTTCATTCAGTTTCACTTGGTTGGTTGTATGGTATTTAATGAGAAGATGTTTCCAAAAGTTTTCTTCACAACTCCAAATATTCACAATGATGCAAATCTGACCATAACTATAATCCACGATGTGGTTACTCATTGGTCTGGGATTCTTCCTGAAGTTTTGTATTTACAATTAGACAACACAAGTCGTGAGAACAAAAATCAAGTTCTTTTTGGGTATCTAAACATGCTCATTGAATTGGGGATTTTTAAAAAGATAAAGGTTGGTTTCCTTCTTGTTGGGCATACTCATGATCATATTGATCAAATGTTTAGTCGTTTTTCAGTAACATTGAGGAGCAAAGGTGTTGGGAGCCTGCCATCATTAATTGAATGTATTAAGAAATCGTACATTCCAGAGCCTGTTTTTCATGTGTTGGAAGAAACTATTGACATGCGAAGGTTTATTTTTGGATCGCATGGTGAGGAGAAATGCATTGAACAACTTAACGACATTAGCTTCCAGCATCAATTTCGTATCAAAGAAATTGATGGGATAACACTTATATGGGGCAAGAAGTATTCAACTATTGAAGAATGGGGACCATCATCAGGTTTAGCATTTTTGAAGTTCATTCCAGAGCGTCCAATGTTTTCATCAAAGATATTATTATTACAGTCAGTTTCCGAACTCCATAATGCACGAAGGCAGAAGAGAGACATAAATTATTTTGAATGTCTAGAGGAAATTAAAAGATGTATTAGAGATACATATGAATACTTCGATGTTGCTAATTCAGTTTGGTGGGAGTCTTTTTTCAGTAATCAAAGTGATATGATTTCAAGATCAATAAATGGGGATACGCTTTTGAAGACTCCTTTTTTTTTGCCACAAAATATGCCAAATGAACATGAACATCAGGAAACACACAATGTTGAACAACAACGACCTCAAGCTATTATTAATTCCCCACAGGTAGAGGAAAGAGAAATCTATATTGGTTCTAGAAGATCACATGCACAACGTGAAGCCATGAAAGACCTTTACAGGGGCTTTGTGCAGGATCTTAAGGAGGGTTGCATGATAGCAGTGTTAGCCGATGAAGATCCACTTGGCTATCAATTCTGGATTGCCAAGGTTATAAAGGTCATTAATGAAAATGAAGAGATTACAGCTATTGATGTACATTGGTATGCCACAAGTACCCACCCTTTCCATGGTGTGTACAAGCCAAAGATGGTAGTGGAAAAAAGAATTGGCAAAAAGAGAAAAAGAAAGGGCACAAATATAAATCGTCGCTGCACAAATGTCTTAAAATTGGAGGATGTTGACATACTTGTGTATGACTTCAATTTGACAAAGAGAGGAACTCTTCGGTTGCAGACCATAAATATTTTGAAGAAATTGCTACCAGAACAATTATTGTTGAAATGGGACTCTGCAGAATGTAGACGTAGATCTACAAGACTTTTGAACTCTGAAATGGTGGGCATGCATGTTGACTCAGATGGAGCACTAGTTGATGAAAGAGAAGAATATGGATCATCTTCATCTTCATCGAGCCATTCATCTGAAGATGTAGATTATGATGGTGTGCTAGAACCTATGGCTGATTTTGAATAACTATCTAAGACACTTTTATGTAATTGATGTTTGCATGGTAACTTGAAATAGAAATTTTGACTTCCATGTCATTTTTCATAAAGTTCTGAGACATTTCTATGTTTGTTGGATTATATGTTTTAATTATGAAGAATTCATTTCTTTAGAATATCGACAATGTAACAATGAATTAAAAAAATAATTTATTTTATATTCAATGTACCAATGTTGATATTTTAATTATAATTAAAATAGAAAATAGAAACTAATGTTGAATTTTTAAATTATGCAGTGATATTACCATGATATTATGTATTGTTACCGTTTGGTATAAGATACTTTTATGATTTTTAGGTTTTGGTTGAAATTATATTTAAATTTGCCTTATGCTAAGATTTGAAAAAAGATAAGTTTTTATCCTTTAAATTAGTCACATCTTATGTATTTAATTAATAAATGTTTTTGTTTGCTTGTTCTTTTTTTAAATTGATAAGTCTTATAATTTCTCCATAATTTCATTGTTCAAAATGTCTTTAATTATGATTGAAAAACTTTAGATTTACAACTTGTCATTAAGGTTTTTATCTTGTCTAAATTTTATCTGCAGTTATGATTGCTTAATAATTACAATTTTGAGGTTGTTTAGAGTCAAGATATTTTATGTTTAACAACATGGATGAAAATTGTTCGAAATGATAAGCCCTTCAGACATGTATTTGTTTATATTTAACATCATCTATCAAAAATGTTAGAAATTTACGATTTTAAAAAATTTCCTAATATGTTGTCTTTAATTCCATTGTTACAAGTGTCAAAATTATGACACAATTTTTTTTTTGTTATTCCAGCTTCAACTGGTTTTGTTTTGAGGGTGTTTTTTCAATCCTTTTTTCAACAAACAATTTTGTTTTTAGCATAATTTTATAAAATGTTGAAATTTGACCTTCAAAAAAAACCAAGTGCATTCTGGAAGACACACTTTTTTTTGGGGGGGTGTTTTTTCATGTTTTTTGAGACTTTTTGGGCTAGAGTTCCCGTTTTGAGGTCAGGTTACCTATTTGATCGGTAACAGTGTTTCTTGTGGTTTTCAAAATGTATTGTCTTTGAAATGGTATGTTTCATGGCGATGACGATCACATTTGGTCAAGAGTCGAGCCAAGCACAAGGCGAGACATGTTAAACATCGTCGTGTCTAAAATGTTCAAGGTGAGAAGATATTGAAGTTATTTAAGATTTATTTGATTGATGACTGAGGAGGAAATGTGTTTGTTACTTCAAGGACATGTTGTTGTTCTGAAAATTATGGGAAATTTCAATAAGATGGTATCTACATCAACAAGTCAAGGTCTTCAAATTCAGGGAAAAAAAAATCTCAAATTTTCGCATTCAAGTGATTTTAAGTGGATAAAGACTAGAAGGATGAGGGAGCTGAGCCCTTATCTATTTATTAATAGATAAATAGCTATTGGAGGTCCAAAAGCTTCTGGTGGGGAGGAATGATCCAATGGATTAAATTTATGCTCAAAATTAATAGTTCTCAAAATGGAACAAAACATGTGAAATTCTTTATATCTCTTCATTGTGAATCCTACGCAATTCATTTCGTGCAAAACTGACAACATATTCTCCCACAAACGAGTTCTGATCGATTTGTCAAACATGTGAATTTTGGAAAAAATTTGTGCAGGGCTACCCAGTCAACAGTCCGTACTACTGATGTGGCATGTCGATTGGGCCTGATGATTTGGAAAAATTACTGGATTGCACGAGGAAATCACAGTGTGAGAAGTGGAATTTTATCATTGGTTTGAATGGGCGAATTTTCATTAGTTTGTGGGGTAATGATGTGGACCAACTAGAGGCTGCCACATGGACCAACCAGAGGCTACAATGTGTCCCAGCCAGAAGTTGCCACGTGGCATCTCAGTGGCCACTAAAATTTTGGGAATAGGCAGAATGCACTCCAACGAACTTGAACCCGTGACCTCCAAGCACCAAAAATGACAACTTACCAACACGCCACACCATTGTTTCTTAATAAACGCTGTTTAAAATGTATATTTAAGTTTGAATATGGTGATCTTTGTAAATATTAATTAAATATTCAACATTTAACTGTTAGAGGGAAAATTAAGTGTCTCACAATTTGCACCGTCTGTTCACAAAATGTCACTCCGTTAGTATTTTTTGGGGCGAATTTGTAGGGTGGTTTGCAGGCAGGGCAAAATTGTAGGACAAATTGCTAGAAAACTTGTGGAGATCATAATTTCTTTAGTTTTTATCATTTTTGGGAGTAGAAAGAGGCTAGAAAGGGGGTTTTGAGTGCTCTAAAGCCATTGGAGCTAACAATACACCCATTTTATCACTGTAATTGTATGAAAACACTGGTTTTTGAGCATAATAAAAGAGGCCCAACCATTGGAAGTTGGGCCATGAGGTGTAGCCTAGGAGGGGTGAACTCCTTCATCAATTTCTGCTATGTGTTTACTGTTATGGTGATATTTTCTTATGTTTTTATAAAAAAAACCAGTTTAAATTTCATGTTTATGTGTTTAACAATTTTACAAAGGATGCTTAAAACCCTAATTGAATCACTTGCAAAATTTCACAAACCTCAAGAAATTTTTAAATACATATCATTTTTGCAGAGTCAAAAGAAATAACATATTAGCAACAACATGTGAGAGAGACAAGAGACATTTTTTTCTCTTGTTTAAAGCTATAACACACCTCATAAGTGATATACAGGGCATTATAAATTTGGTGGAGAACAACAACAAACACATTAAGAGCGATGAAATTACATACTTTTCGCAACACGCGGGGTCCTTTGGTTTTCGCAGCGTTAGGTCACTAACATGGGAAAATAGTTTTGTGAGGAGCTTTAGCATGCTTCCTTATGAAAATGAAGAGGAATTAGTGCTAAAAAGGCCAATAAATTGGTACGCATTAGTGCAAAGAGTTACCAAATGGAATTTTAAAAGGATTCATGAGAGTTATGATTTTATTAAAAAGTCCTTTTATAAAGGTCACGTGAGTATATTGTTGGAAATGTTGTCATTGATGGCAAAGGAGATGGCAAAGGAAACAACATAGAAGCAGAGAGAGAAAAAGAGGCAGCAAGATGTAGAGAGGGTCGAGCAGCAGCAAAAGAAGCAAGGCAGTAAAAGAAGCCTACAGAGAATACAAAGAATACAGCCCAGGTTGCAGAGGAGACAGAGAATACAAAGTAGAGTGAAACAGTGAAACAGTCATGCACAAGCCAGAGGATTCAGGGACAGAGAATACAGAGTACAGTGAAATAGTGAAACAGTCATGCACAAGACAGAGGATGCAGAGACAGAGAATACAAAGAATAAAATGGAAAGGTTTTTATGCAATGATGAGAGGCGGAAGCTACAAAGAAACGTATCCGAGGCAGAACCGTTAACAAATCAACTGTGAAATGAACACAATATATATATTTAAACGAAGAATGGAGGTTAAATAAACTTTGAAGCAGAATCATTAGAACTGGAACCCTGAGTCAAGAGCGGAACCTTGAATAAATAGTAAAACCAGAGGAGAAAATATCAGCAATATTGCATGAGTTTGGGAGTGGTAAGTGGATTTCAATTTTTGAACTCGATCTATGTCGCTGATGGATGCGTGGCTTAAGGTGGTATTTGAATACCACTTACATCGTGTAACTTTTGAGTGTTAAACCTCAGCCCAAAGAAAAATGTGATATTAGCTGTGTCCATCCGATTACCGAGGCTGGAAGATCTACGGTGATCACACTTGTGCAATGAACAAAGGTTAGTTGAGGCAAAGCACTGTGGGTCCGAGTCAAACATATGTTGAAAATTGAAACATAAACCAAAGTTTAAAGCCGAAACTTTGTTCTTATGAGGCTTATTCCTTATACATTCAAAGGGTGTTATAATGGTTTTAACGTTTTTTGACATATATTATGTAAAACATGTTGTGGGACCTACATTCATAGCTGCGGGGCCAAGTATTATGCAAAGTTCAGTGTATTGTGTGTTTTATAAAAGTTAATTAACAGGTGGAAGGTAAGTAACAATGCATTGTGGGCTCGAAGGTTGGTTTTAATTCAAGTTGTGTTATAATGTTTGAAAGGTCTTGTATACGTGTCAAGGATGATATAAACTGTAATATTAATACAGTGTGGAGGAAGGTGGGCCCAAAAATGACTATATATGTTATCACTTGGGTAATTCCAAAAGGTTTGATATAATGTATGACAGAGGAGGTAATATATGTCTACATAGTATTGTGAATATGAAATACCTCAAAGGGTGTGCATATAAAGGTTGTATATGAGGATATAAGTTGTGGTGGGCCAAGTTGAATTATTGCGTTAATGGTTAGTTATTAACCATTGAAGAAAATGTTGAATGGATGATATGTATATATATAAATTGTGGACCCCGACTATGTTACAGATTAACAAGAGGTAAGCCAAGCCTTAGACATTGCATTATAGTACTATAAAAGAGGCGGAGTATATGTCCAATGTGGGCCCCATGTAAAAAGAATAGTTCAATGCATGTTTATTCTGAGAATCCTAACCCAAGCTGAAGGATACATCGAAGCTGAAGCGGAAAAGTATATATATATGTAGTGATTTATATACAAGGGACCAAGGGTACAATAAAAAGCATATGTATTATATTCTTGTGCGCGAGATTAAAAGAACAAAAGGTTCTATTGGCCGAGTTTAAAACAAACGAAATATTATAAGGTGGGACCCTCACGAATCGCATCGGAGAAAATTATGGCAGTGGAACAAGTTAATAAATGTTGCGATTGCGATTGCGATTAATAAGCAGACCCGATTCATTATAAACAGTGATTCTCATATTTGTTTGAGTTCCGGCTTAAATTGCATCAGAGTGATTCATCGCATTAGAAGTGAAAGAGTAACAAACAAATTGAAATTTCCAATTGCAATTAAGCGATCAGATGATAGCCATCGGATTTGCGAAAGGATGGACGACGGATATGAGGTGTTTGATTAGATGGTGGGGCCTTTGTTAATCGCATCGGAGAATTCCAATCGCATCGACGCAGTGAAGTACAAGTGAAAAGTGAACCATCGCATCAGAGTAAAGCAGAACATCAGAACATACCATTGAAAGTTCCGATTGCGATAAATCGCATCAGAGCAAAAGAAAAGATCGATTAGTTGAACAGAAAAGGATTTTTATATATTAAACGGGTCTATTATGATTATATCACTGAGAGGCATTTGGGTTATATAGAAAGGGAAATTTATATGTTACAAATTCCTTTATTATTACGCCGAGAGTTGATTTGCGTTATATAAAAAGCGCGGTTAAATATATGCAGGAGTTACGCAACAACAGTGAACAAAAATCATACAGAGAGGAAAAAGATAGAGACAGCTGCAGAAAAGACAACACACAATGATCCAAAAGGCTGAATGGGTTGATTTGGAATTCACATTGTAACTAAATGTAAATGTTTTTTATTGGTTTATATTGTTTGTGATGCACTGGCAAGTCTCCATAGGAAACAAAAATCCACTGTAAAACTGAAAGTTGTACAAATTGTTGTAGTTTTCTGAATGAGCTAGATAAATAAGTGAGGAGGCAGAAGGCGAAGAGTCGGGGCTATTCACTTTGAATTCCCTATGGAATATGAACAGTTATGAGGCAAACTGTATAAAGGATATCACAGTGATATGTATAGAGAGGTTAGAGAATGCAGAGTATGAAGAATTGAGGCAGAGAAGATAAGAAGAAGGAGGAGCAGAAAGAGATGCTACAGAACAGAGCTGATATCCAAGGTCAATCAACAAATTTTTTATTTTGATAGAATGAGGAAGTTGGAGCTTCCCTATCAAGTTGAAGCTTGATAGATGTCAGTTGTAGCCTATTGAAGTTGGAGCCTCCTGTAGGTTGGTGCCTGCATAAAATCAGTGGTGAGAGGGAGTTGGAGCTTGCCTTTGCATCACAACAATAATAAGATGTGGTTTTATCCCTTTATGGGTTTCCACTTATATCTAGTGTCTCTGTGTGTGTTGCCTATGTGTTGATATGTTCTATCCAATCTGCTTAATACTTGCTGCTTTCATAATAAGTTTGGTGTCACATTATCTTAATACTGGCTGCTACATATTAAAGATTGTTCACATATAAAGTTGATTATAAAATTAAGTTGTAAATAAGCTCGATGAAAAGTTTTAAAAAGCTCATGAATGTGTTAAACTGATTCACCCCCCCCCCCCTCAGTTTAACTAAGGATTCAACAATTGGTATCAGAGAAGGTTCCTTTTGTATCATTTTAACAACTGAAAGGAGATCCTAGGTCCCCAGGATGGATAGTCAAGAAGGAAGCTCAACCAATAAAGCCCCTTTTTTCACTGGTGCTAATTATGCCTTCTCGAAAATCAGAGTGAGAGCTTACATAATGTCTCTAGGAATAGAAGTTTGGGCTGCTGTGGAATTTGGATATGCCCCAAAGGCAACTGACTTAGAGAAAGAAGCTAAACAATACTTTGTAGCTAATGCAAAGGCCATGAATGCAATCTTAAATGGACTATGTGAGGCTGAATTTATCAAAGTAATGCACAGCAAGACTACCAAAGAAATGTGAGATACTCTTGAAAAACTCCATGAGGGAAACAAAAAGGTGAAGACAGCAAAAATTCAAGTATATAGAGCTCAGTTTGAAAATTTAAAAATGAATGATGATGAAGATATTGGCAGCTTCTTCTTAAGAGTTGAAGAAATTTTTAATAATATGAAAGCTCTTGGAGAAACCATACCAGAATGTGTAATTGTACAAAAGATTCTAAGATCTCTTCCACCCAGCTTTAACCCCAATGTTTCTGCCATAGAAAAAATAGCTGATTGGGAAACCTTGACCATGAATCAGTTGCTTGGAAATCTAACAGCCTATGAGATGAGACTGCCACAGAAGAAGCCAAATGTGAGGGAGGCAACCTTTAAGATAGAGAAGAAGAAAGAAGAAAAGGAAGATATATGCTCTTGCTCTGATGAAGAAGAGGCCAAATTTGTCAAGAAATTGGATAGAGGCTTAGGTAAATATAAAGGTAAAATTCCATTTAAATGCTTTAACTGTGGAAGAGTTGGACACTATGCTGCTAAGTGTCCTCATAAGAAAACAAGGAATCAGGCTCAAGAATCAGAGAAAACTATATCAAGGAACTGGCAGAAAGGAAAGAAATTCAATAGAAAATATTTCTATGCTCAACAAGACAGCAGTGCATCTGAAGACTCAGATGAACCCTCAAGTGAAGAAGGAACCTCTGAATTTATGTTGATGGCCATAGAAGAGCTTGAAGGACTCCTTCTAGAAGATGAAGAAGAAGGTGAAGTTTATCTTGAGGGGGAGCTAAGAAGTGCCCTGGAGGAAATTGACAGACTCAAACTAAAGTGCAAAAAATAGAAAGACATTATCCTCAAGTATGTAAGAGAAGAACAAAATTCAGAAGTTATCATTCAGCTGAAAATAGAGCTTGAAGAAGCCAAGAGAAATTGGAACAAGAGAAATTCAGGAACAAGAGAAATTGGAAGAAGAAGTAGTATTCCTGAGGAAGAAATTAGAAAATGCCCAAAGGAAAGTGTCAATAAATTATTCTCAAATGACAAGCTCTGGTAAGTTGAATGAAATTCTGGATGCTCAAAGATCTCCTCTGATAAAAACTGGGATAGACTATGAAGGAGAATCAAGTAAAGGCAAAGAAAAGGAAAAAAAAATATTATTTTGTAAAAGCAAATAAGGATGATGAAGTAGCTCAGATGAATCCTATAGAAGAAGAAACATGCAATGAAGGAGATAGAAACCAGAAGGAACCTCTAATAACAAAGAATGAAATAAATACTCAGCCAATAGAAAAAGGCTCATATACCCCTGAGTATGTCAAATTTGGAAGCCATCAAAGGAGATTCTTCCCTCCTATGAAAAATTCCACCTGTTATGCCTGCCACAAGCTGGGACACATTGCTGCATACTTTCATACAAGGAGGATTAATTCAAACTAGCAAAGGATGCAAACAGTGGAGAGATTATCTCAAGCAAACAAATGGAGAAGACAACCTTTCATCAGGTATGCAAACTGTTTCTATGGATACTGCTTTTACTGTAAGGAATTTGGCCATAAAACCATAGAATGCAGAAAATATGGACAAAGACTGATATTCAAAACCTCAAGGAGGTTTATGAATCATGGAGAGTTTACTCATACTCATAATTCTGCTAAAAATATGATTAAATGTTGTGTATGAAATAAAATTGGACATATGCCTTCCAAATGTCCTCTCAGAGAATGTGGGTCATCATCTCAGAAAAGGTACCAAACAAAAGGATGCATTCAATGGAAAAAGAAGGTGAATAAATGTGACCTGGATCTAACAGCTCAAGACCTGAAAAGCCAATGGTATTTGGACAGTGGTTGCTTAAAGCATATGACTAGAGATAGAAGCAAGTTTATAACCTTTGATGAAAAGAAATCTAGAAATGTTACTTTTGGAAATGACAAAGCAGGGAAAATCAAAGGAAAAGGCTCAATCAGTCTAGATAATGGCAGAGGAAAGGCCCAAGATGTACTATTTGAGGATGGGCTGAAAGAAAATTTGCTAAGTGTCAGTCAAATGTGTGATAAAGGCTTTGAAGTTATTTTTAGAGCACAAGACTGTGAAGTCAGATCAAGTACCATAGGAAAGACTCTGATCAAAGGTGTTCAAACAGAGAGTAATGTCTACATAGTGAAAGAAGAGAATGAAGCATGCCATCTTAGCAAACTTGAGGAGTCATGGTTATGGCATAGGAGATTGTGACATCTTAACTT
Organism: Pinus albicaulis; assembly: GCA_034641835.2. NCBI lineage: Eukaryota > Viridiplantae > Streptophyta > Pinopsida > Pinales > Pinaceae > Pinus > Pinus albicaulis. Next base: position 36,499 of record JAXQQM020081472.1, on the reverse strand, counting down.
CGACCATATCATCAGACTAAGCAAGAAGAAAGCAGTCAAAGATATGCCAACAATAAAAAGGCCTTCAAATACCATATGCAAATCTTTCTAATTGGGAAAATAGACCCGGACATCCTTTAAGACCAAAGGTGAGCTATCAACAAGTAGGCCACTTCAGCTTGTACACATGGACCTGTGTGGACCTTCAAGAACTAAAACACCAAGTGGAGAATCCTACTTCATGCTGATAATAGATGATTTCTCAAGAATGACATGGGTTGCATTTCTCAAATATAAATCAAAAGCACTTAAGAAATTCAAGATATTCAAGGCATTGGAAAAAAATAAAATAGGATGTAAGCTAAAGTGCATCAGATCAGACAGAGGAGGTGAATTCACCGACTATGAATTTGCAGACCTTTGCAATGAACATGTGATAAAACAACAGTTTACTATTGCAGGGACACCTCAACAAAATGGAGTGGCAGAGAGAAAAAATAGGTCTGTACAACAAATTTCTAGAGCCATGATGTAAGAGAGTAACATTCCCCAAACCTTCTGGGCAGAAGCAGTACACACAGCTATGCATATTCTTAACAAATCTCATCTAAGACCAAACAGTGAGAAGACTCTTTATGAACTATGGCATGGTAAACCAACCTCAATCAAGCACTTTAGAGTCTTTGGAAGTAAGTGTTACATAAATAATAATGATGAAAATCTGGGGAAGTTTGATGCAAGAGCAGATGAAGGAATATTTTTAGGATATGCATCTAAGAGTAAAGGTTACAGGTGCTACAACAAGACTCTTCAAAAAATTGTGGAAAGCATTGATGTAAGATTTGATGAAGAACTACCAAACAAGACAAGAAGTATAGACTGCAACAATCCTCCAGAAGATCATGAAGAAGAGAACCAAGATGATGATGAAATAAGTAAGACAACAGAAGATTCTGAACTAAACTCGAAAGCCCCCTCAAGATACACTCAAAAGAACCATCCAGAATATCAAATCATTGGGGATAAGAGTGCAGGAGTCCAGACAAGAAGACAACTAACTGAAAAGATAAAAGAGGTATAACTAGCTATGTTGTCAAAAATAGAGCCAAAGAAGTTTGAAGAAGCCAGCAAGGACAAGTATTGGGTGAATGTTATGAATGAAGAATTGGACCAAATTGAGAAGAACAATACCTGGGAATTAGTTCCAAGACCCACTGAGAAAAATTTTGTAGGCTCAAAATGGGTATTCAAGAATAAAATGAATGAACAAGGATAGGTAATCAAGAATAAAGCCAAACTTGTATGCAAGGGATATTCACAAATTGAAGGTCTTGATTATGATGAAACATTTGCCCCTGTAGCCAGAATGGAAGCTATCAGAATGTTTCTGGCCTTTGCATGCTACCATGACTTCAAGGTATATCAAATGGATGTGAAATCTGCCTTCCTAAATGGAGACCTAGAAGAAGAAGTCTACATGTGTAAGGTCCCACCTTACCCACCATCAATAAGATAGAGAAGTAGATGTCACATAATCACTAATACTCATTTCCACAAAATCCTAAAGAATTAGTCACTGTAAAATTGTTTCCAACAACAAGCCCTTTTTTTTTGAAAGCTTTAGATAATACAAGAAACAACTATCTTATTCACACTTCAGTAAATTAATAAATTCATTTTCACATTCATACTAAAAACTTGCAGACATAGGAAGCTACACCCATTAAATAGTTTATTTATAATTTATAGTAACATAAAAAAAACAGTAACTAAGAATTTTACACTAACAATTTATATGCACAAAAGCTACAGCCATTCAAGACTTTTGACAAACACTTTGCAGACATGCACCCTACACTCATTGAGCCCTTATGACCAACACTTTGCAAGCATGCAATTAAAAGTCATTGAGGCATTTTTTCAAACACTTAGCAATAATGAATTTAAGATTATTCTTCAACATATTTATCTCATAAAATTCAGAATTGAAAATTTAAATGTTTCCATCTTAAAACAGGGACTAAATAATCTTAGTTTTTCATCAAAGACTCAACAACAGGCGAACATAACTCACAGCAGCAATCTGCCAAATCGCCCAGATTTCCGATCTGGGTTCTGAAAAGTATTTTTTTTGGAATTAAATTAGGGGTTACATGTCCATTAGGCACGAATACCCCCTGATGGTGGGTTGAATCGAATTAAAAACGCCCAGGAATGCGATTCTTGAAAACAACAAAATTTATATCCTAAATGTTTCATTTATGACTTCTGTCAAACATATGGAATGAAAACTTACAACTACACCTCTACATGAGGAAAAACAACCCAGAGTTATGCTACTAAGATATGCTCATTGAAATCACACATTTCTAAATCCACCATATGAGTTCTTCAAACATTCTACCACCCACAAGCTAATTCATTTGACATGATTGACAAACTTTTTGCACCAATTGCTACAATTTAACAAACATATGGCAGCCTTGAATGCTACAGCCATTAAGGCTTTCTGTCAAAATTCTCATAGTACTATTACAACCACTTTAATAAAAGAACATTGAATTATTGATTAGAATATGAAACATAAGCCATAATTGAAATTTATCTCCAACGTACCTCAAGCATTTGATCTTCCAAACCATATTTTAGTTCCCATTATTTTTGAATTTTCTTTTAAGGGTTGATTCTATAATTCCTCCACGTATGTTTTGGGTACATGTCCTTTTTCGTACTTATGATGTAAGTTGAAAGTTAGCACTTATTCATGCATAAATAACATTACTCATTCAAGGACTTTGTCAAACACTTTGCAAACTATCCTAAAACCATTTCTAAAACATGCATGTAATTACTTGAAACAAAACCATAAACCATGAAATACTTACCCAAGTCCTTTGGAATTTATTTATTGCAATTACCTTCAACAATATTTGGCTTTCCTTTCTCAAATGCTACAATACCAATATTAGTAACATAAACTACACCAATAATAACTCCAATATTGAGATCTAAACATCCATACATATAGATTAATCTAGTCTTCATTTTTAACTAATCAATAATATTCCAGATAACATAAGCCTAAACAAAAATTAGATGCTTATAACAATTTAAATGTCTACTTTTTATTTTATGCTAAAGCTATACTATAATTTTAGGACAATGGAAATTATACCTGAAGAGATATTCAGCTCCAATCGTTGAGAATATGATCCACCTTTGATCCCTTAACCAACTCATTTGAACCATCCGGTTTTCCACCCAACCATATCCAGGGAGAAATCCTCCCCCTGGAACCCCCAAGCTGTAAAAGCTCACAAACAATACCAAAATACAACAATAGAGAGAGAGATGCAAGGAAAACTAAGGAAGATAGTTTTCACTTCCTCTAAATACCACTCATGTTCAACCTCAATAGATACTTAGTAGATTAGTAAGAAATTCAAATTTGTTTTGGAAGTAATTGGATACTCTCCATATCTCTCCCTCTCACAATATTCCTCAAGTCTCTTCCACTCTTAGCATTACCCCCCTCCTCCCAAATGAGAATACATGAGACTCATATATAGGAGGAGCAACAATATCTTGTCATAAAGGAGTAATATGCATGCATTTTATTCCTTTTAGAGGAGTGTAACTTATGCCATTAAGGAGAGGTATGCATGCCTTATTTAAGGAGAGTGTAACATATGCATTAAAGTGAGTGTAAGAGGAATATTTTATGACACATATTTAATGAGTGTAAGAATATTTTATGACATATATTTAATGAGTGTAAGAGGAATATGCCATTCCTTGATGAGTGCATAAAAGAGAGTGTAATGTAATATTTAAAATAGAGAGAGTTACATAGATCCATGAGAGTCATGAAGGAGAGAGGTGTGAAGTGATTGAGGAGATATAATTTCCTTTTAATAATAATATCATAGTCTCATAAAAGATAATAATAATAATAATAATATTGAGGATTAAGTCGAGATTGAACTATTACAATTGATTAATCATAATTTAAGTGATTTTCCTTCAAGTATACTTGTTTACCCATTGATTGGAGGTGATTTACTATTTTTGGAAAGTCATACTTGAAATAGTAGACATGACTTTCTATTTTTAGAAAGTCACTCCAAAATTGTTAGGAATTAGATTATTAAGGAAATTCATCTACGAGTTGCCCATGAGTGGTATTTTTATTCCGGATAATAGGGATTCCGCACCCCTATTGTATGCATCTTCATGCCTTAGTAGATTGAGGACTCCGCGCCCTGATCTACTCTAAAGATCCAAGATTCCACACCTTGATCTTTTTAAATATTCAGGACTCCGCGCCCCAAAAATTTCATTATAGATTCAAGACTCCGCGTCTTTATATTTCATGGATTTAGGACTCCGCGTCCTAATCCTTTTATCATATATCCAAGACTCCACATCTTTATATTTCATGGATTTAGGACTCCGCGCCCTAATTTCCATGGCTTCTCATCTATTCTGCTTTGAAACTCTGTGTTTCACCTTAAGGTACTGATTGTGAGCTCATACCCATCTGATGGTTCATTGGTAAGGTCTTCTTCCAAGACCTGCACACATCACAATCTCATTGATAAAATAAATCAAATGAATTTCATAATTAACTTATTCAAATTTTACCAAATATTGTGCATGACTTCCACAGTCATTTTGGTTTTGGAGAAATGACTTCCACAGTCATTTATAGCTTGAGCATCCTTGTTGGCAATGACCAAGTCCCCTGCCACATCATGCTTAGTACGATATTATGCACATATAATCATACAAATTATGTATCATCCATAAATCATAATTAACCATATGTTCCATCTAACCATGATCATCCATGGATCTATGTCTCAATTATGAATCACCATTCATGTCATACACCTATGTCCAAAATAAGATACCAAAAGAGAAAACATTGCTAATATGCTCTTAACCAAAATCAATTCTTGTGTACGCAACCATAGATATTATCATAAGCACACAACAACCAAGTGACCCAAACCAGGTCATAGCATATAAGCATGTACATAACTCTATCATACATAATATTATATCATTATATCAAAATCACCATCTCTAAGTGTCATCAAATCTATCTCACTAAGAAGGGACACTACATACTCCCCCTCTTGGGCTAAACTATGGCCCGAAGTTTTTCCTACGGTCATAAGATACTTAGCTCTTTTAGATTCTCCTATCAATAAGTTGTTAACCTTATGAATATATATTTGATATATATATATATATATATATATATATATATATATATATATTTTAATGCCAACCCATAGTTTAATGTTTTCTAAATTGGAAGCAACTCCATGAAAACTAAACATACCATTCTTAATCAAGTAGAAAACATATCCATGCCATATTAGACATGTTTTGATATAAAATACCAAAGATTTATATATCAAAACCAACCATACAATTTATAGTACCTTATAAAATAATATTGTATGTAATTGATATGATATCTACTTAATTTATCTATAATAATTTGATATTCTACATGTTTTTCTTTGTCATAGTCTATGTGAATCCTACATGTGTCATCTTCAAGGTTCTGTAGTATGTTGAGATTGCCAAGCTATAAATAGAACACACATTGACTGTATACACAACAATGATGGTCCATCCCATATCACAATCAAATTGGCATACAATAAGCATAAAATAATCCACATACAATTGTGAGTGAAATTATGCAACAAAACATGATGTTATATATAAAACCCACTCTTACACAACAAACCATGACGTTATATATAAAACACACTCTTACATCCCACTTGATTTATGTCTTCCCAATCCAATTTTTCTCTTTTGATTCCATAAGACATCCTTGCAATCGAAATATTTAGGATTTATCTTTAGTTTTTACTAAACGTCTACTCTTTAGGCAAAAATACAATTTGAGGTTCAAGGCACCATTTTTGTTTTTGGTTTTTTTTTTTTTTTTTTTAAATAACAACGTAAGGTTAAATACAATCCTCCTTGACCCACTTATGTATTATAGATCATTCCTTTAGTTTGCATAATATTCATTATTATTCACTTCTCTAACTTGAGAATCATTTATGAAATGACTTAGTTAGAAGGTCTTCATTTTGAAAGTAGATTAATGATATATTTTTGAACGTGGCTTGTAATCAATAACAACTCTCACAATTATGAAAATATGGTAACCTTGATAACTTTATGTCAATGTGTTTTTCCAACTATGAAATCAGTCATGATTTATATTCAATAATTAATCAAATCATTTGATTTCATATCTTATTCCTTACTATTAATACATACACAACAAGAAGCTATGAAAATCATACATTTCTCAAAATGTGACGAATCTTGTTAAATTTACATAAGATTTAGACTATAACAAGGGAATTTCTAGCCTAAAGTTAGACCCTTTTTTATTTTAAGGATAATTACCACCTTCTCAAATTATTACGAAATTTTGTAGGACTAATAAATACTCAAACAACTATACATCCCAATAAAAAATTCCTAAATCCAACAATCTCTTCCATTCCACATACAATACACTCATCTTAGGCTTCTAAATCATGCAAGAATTCCAATTTATCAAAATGTGATCTCACTCTCCTTCAATTTCTCCATCAAAAAATATCATAAGCACATATTCTTGTAAAACAAGAACTCAACTAAGCTTTTCACTAATCACATGTTTTTTTTTTCTTTAATTTCAAATAAAACTAGTTCTCACCACATAAAATATTTACCTTCTAAACATGTTATTCTCTTCACAATTTATAAACAATTTGAATTTTGACGCGATAGCCAAACTAGCAATAGCTAAGAGCAATACATGAGTTCAATCCTCATAATTTCTCTAATTAATTTGGTTAAATAGAATGCAACCAATATTCAATTGATAAAATCATTAAAGAGACTATTATGGCTTTCCTAGACCTAATTTGTCTTAAGCCAATAGAAAAGTTATTTCATCAACTTATCACAATAATCTTTTTCTACATTTCAAGAATTTGAAAGTCATTTTAATTCTACCTAAATTCAATACATACAGAAGGATTACAATACTAGAGGATAGATATCTATTTCACACTTCCATATATCAAAATCAATTATTCCAAACATTCTAAACCACCTAATGGTGTTTAGTATACCAATCTTAGTATCTTCATTAATGGATTTAAAGCTCAAGAAAATTTGTGTTACAAATCTCTATCCATTTAACTTTAATTACACATAATCTTTCCTTAATCATGAATATCAGATTCCATCAAAATATTCTAACTAGAAGAATTACTTAGCTCATAGATATATTTTACTTTTGATTCCACACCCATACCTTACCTCATTACTTATCTCATAGATATATACTAGTATGGATTCCACACCCATACATTTTCTCATAGATATATGCTAGTATGGTTTCCACACCCATACATATGATCATAGATATATGTTAGTATGGATTCCACAGCCATACATTTTCTCAAAGATATATGCTAGTATGGATTCCACACCCATACATTAACTTAAGGAAAACATAACATTCAAGTGTTCCTTAAAATGGCTTCCACAACCCATCATGCACCAATCATTTAAGCCTCTTGTTTATTAGGAAGTTCATACCTCAACCTAGTATTTGAGTAATTTAAAGTTATTTGATACCTAATGTCAACCCAAAATACACAAAATCAAGTCAAAGAAATCAAAGAAATTTCATTCTTACTCATTAAGAATGTATTCCCAAATCATATTTTAACACATCTAATTAATACACATACATTACTCTTGAATTTACATTCACAATTAAAAGTGACATCTTTCAAGGTAGCTTTTAGTTAAGTTTCCTTTAGTGTAGGTACGAAAAGATTCAAAATTATCATGATGAACTCAATCATCACGTTAATGGAATCTTATCCTTACACTTGTTACTCATTCCCAAAGCATACACACCAAGGTCATCACACTATAGTCCAGATTAAGCCAATATTCTTCTTGGTAGATACGATTTCAGCTATTAAATATGGCTACTAATCCCATATCACATTGAAAATAATGCACTAAAAATATATGAAACCATGCATTCACTCCACCTATCTCACTCATTGATTGAAAAGCAAGTCATACACATACTTGGGTTTAACCCCCAACTTTCTCAAGCACATCCTTTCCCAACATGTCTTTAAGCATTTTAACATATTGTTAATAATGTGTCTTAACAAAAATATAAAGGAATCTAAGGGATTTTTTTATTTTATTCCATGAGTCACTAAATGACATAATGATAATAATATCCTCTATGCAACCAATATGCTTCCAAGACAAGATATACAACAACTCAACATGCATGCAAAATCAACATTCATACATCATCAACCTATAAGTAAGCATGTTGGCCCACTAGGCCCTAGCGTTGTAACTTGGCTCTGATACCATGTGTAAGGTCCCACCTTACCCACCATCAGTAAGATAGAGAAGTAGATGTCACATAATCACTAATACTCATTTGCACAAAATCCTAAGGAATTAGTCACTGTAGAATTGTTTCCAACAACAAGCCCTTTTTTTTTTATTTGGCTTTAGATAACACAAGAAACAACTATCTTATTCACACTTCAGCAAATTAATAAATTCATTTTCACATTCATACCAAAAACTTGCAGACATAGGAAGCTACACCCATTAAATAGTTTATTTATAATTTATAGTAACATAAAAACAACAGTAACTAAGAATTTTACACCAAAAATTTATATGCACAAAAGCTACAGCCATTCAAGACTTTTGACAAACACTTTGTAGACATGCACCCTACACTCATTGAGCCCTTATGACCAACACTTTGCAAGCATGCAATTAAAAGTCATTGAGGCATTTTGTCAAACACTTAGCAATAATGAATTTAAGATTATTCTTCAACATATTTATCTCATAAAATTCAGAATTGAAAATTTAAATGTTTCCATCTTAAAACAGGGACTAAATAATCTTAATTTTTCATCAAAGACTCAACAACAGGCGAACATAACTCATAGCAGCAATCTGCCAAATCGCCCAGATTTCCGATCTGGGTTCTGACAAGTATTTTTTTGGAATGCAATTAGGGGTTACATGTCCATTAGGCACGAATACCCCCTGATGTTCGGCTGAATCGAATTAAAAACGCCCAGGAATGCGATTCTTGAAAACAACAAAATTTATATCCTAAATGTTTCATTTATGACTTCTGTCAAACATATGGAATGAAAAATTACGACTACACCTCTACATGAGGAAAAACAACCCAGAGTTATGCTACTAAGATATGCTCATTGAAATCACACATTTCTAAATCCACCATATGAGTTCTTGAAACATTTTACCACCCACAAGCTAATTCATTTGACATGATTGACAAACTTTTTGCACCAATTGCTACAATTTAACAAACATATGGTAGCCTTGAATGCTACAGCCATTAAGGCTTTCTGTCAAAATTCTGATAGTACTATTACAACAACTTTAATAACAAAACATTGAATTATTGATTAGAATATAAAACGTAAGACATAACTGAAATTTATCTCCAACTTACCTCAAGCATTTGATCTTCCAAACCATATTTTAGTTCCCATTATTTTTGCATTTTCTTTTAAGGGTTGATTCTGTAATTCCTCCAGGTATGTTTTGGGTACATGTCCATTTTCTTACTTCTGATGTAAACTGCATGTTAGCACTTATTCATGCATAAATAACATTACTCATTCAAGGAATTTGTCAAACACTTTGCAAACTATCCTAAAACCATTTCTAAAACATGCATGTAATTACTTGAAACAAAACCATAAACCATGAAATACTTACCCAAGTCCTTTGGAATTTATTTATTGCAATTACCTTCAACAATATTTGGCTTTCCTTTCTCAAATGCTACAATACCAAGATTAGTAACATAAACTACACCAGTAATAACTCCAATATTGAGATCTAAACATCCATACATATAGATTAATCTAGTCTTCATTTTTAACTAATCAATAATATTCTAGATAACATAAGCCTAAACAAAAATTAGATGCTTACAACAATTTAAATGTCTACTTTTTATTTTATGCTAAAGCTATACTATAATTTTAGGACAATGGAAATTATACCTGAAGAGATATTCAGCTCCAATCGTTGAGAATAAGATCCACCTTCGATCCCTTAACCAACTCATTTGAACCATCTGGTTTTCCACCCAACCATATCCAGGGAGAACTCCTCCCCCTGGAACCCCCAAGCTGTAAAAGCTCACAAACAGTACCAAAATACAACAATAGAGAGAGAGATGCAAGGAAAACTAAGGAAGATGGTTTTCACTTCCTCTAAATACCACTCATGTTCAACCTCAATAGATACTTAGTAGATTAATAAGAAATTCAGATTTGTTTTGGAAGTAATTGGATACTCTCCATATCTCTCCCTCTCACAATATTCCTCAAGTCTCTTCCACTCTTGGCATTACCCCCTCCCCCCAAATGAGAATACATGAGACTCATATATAGGAGGAGCAACAATCTCTTGTCATAAAGGAGTAATATGCATGCATTGTATTCCTTTTAGAGGAGTGTAACTTATGCCATTAAGGAGAGGTATGCATGCCTTATTTAAGGAGAGTGTAACATATGCATTAAAGTGAATGTAAGAGGAATATTTTATGACACATATTTAATGAGTGTAAGAATATTTTATGACATATATTTAATGAGTGTAAGAGGAATATGCCATTCCTTGATGAGTGCATAAAAGAGTGTAATGTAATATTTAAAATAGAGAGAGTTACATAGAGCCATGAGAGTCATGAAGGAGAGAGGTGTGAAGTGATTGAGGAGATATAATTCCCTTTTAATAATAATATCATAGTCTCATAAACGATAATAATAATATTAATAATATTGAGGATTAAGTCAAGATTGAACTATTACGATTGATTAATCATAAGTGAAGTGATTTTCTTTCAAGTATACTTGTTTACCCATTGATTGGAGGTGATTTACTATTTTTGGAAAGTCATACTTGAAATAATAGACATGACTTTCTGTTTTTAGAAAGTCATTCCAAAACTGTTAGGAATGAGATTTTATTAAGGAAATTCATATGTGAGCTGCCCATGAGTGGTATTTTTCTTCTGGATAATAGGGATTCTGCACCCCTATTGTATGCATCTTCATGCCTTAGTAGATTGAGGACTCTGTGCCTTGATCTACTCTAAAGATCCAAGATTCCACACCTTGATCTTTTTAAATATTCAGGACTCCACGCCCCAAAAATTTCCTTATAGATTCAAGACTCCGCGTCTTTATATTTTATGGATTTAGGACTCTGCATTCTAATCCTTTTATCATATATCCAAGACTCCACGTCTTTATATTTCATGGATTTAGGACTCCGCGCCCTAATTTCCATGGCTTCTCATCTATTCTTCTTTGAAACTCCACGTTTCACCTTAAGGTACTGATTGTGAGCTCATACCCATCTGATGGTTCGTTGGTAAGGTCTTCTTCCAAGACCTACACACATCACAATCTCATTGATCAAATAAATCAAATGAATTTCATAATTAACTTATTCAAATTTTATCAAATATTGTGCATGACTTCCACAGTCATTTTGGTTTTGGAGAAATGACTTCCATAGTCATTTATAACTTGAGCATCCATGTTGGCAATGACCAAGTCCCCTGCCACATCATGCTTAGTACGATATTACACACATATAATCATACAAATCATGTATCATCCATAAATCATAATTAACCATATGTTCCACCTAACCATGATCATCCATGGATCTGTGTCTCAATTCTGAATCACCATTCATTTCAGACACCTATGTTCAAAATAGGATACCAAAAGAGAAAACATCGCTAATATGCTCTTAACAAAAATTAATTCTTGTGCACGCAACCATAGATATTATCATAAGCACATAACAACCAAGTGACCCAAACCAGGTCATAGCATATAAGCATGTACATAAGTCTTTCATACATAATATTATATCATTATATCAAAATCACCATCTCTAAGTGTCATCAAAGCTATCTCACTAAGAAGGGACACTACAACATGGAACAACCTGAAGGATTCTCATTAACAAATAAAGAATACTATGTGTGCAAACTAAAGAAGGCTCTATATGGGCTAAAACAAGCTCCTTGTGCTTGGTATTCAAGGCTAGATAAGTACTTGCAAAAACAAGGCTTTAAGAGAGGAGGAGTAGACAACAATCTATACATAAAAGCCCATGAAAATGAACTCCTGATTGTTGTAGTATATGTTGATGACATCATGTTTGGAAGCAAAAAAGATGAGTTAGCAAAAGGATTTGCTGAAGAAATGAAATCAGAGTTTGAGATGTCTATGATTGAGAGCTCACCTTCTACTTAGGACTTCAAATTTAGCAAAAGAACATAGGTACATTCATCTCACAATAAAAATACCTAAAAGAGATGTTGAAAACGTTCAAAATGGAAGACTACAAACCTGTCTCAACTCCCATGATCACTAGATGCAAGCTATGTGCTGATGATGGATCTGATGATATAGATCAAAGACTTTATAGATCCATGATAGGAATTCTGTTATACATAACAACATCTAGACCAAACATTATGTTGGCAGTAGGACTTGTGGCTAGATATCAAGAAGCACCAAAACAAAATCACCTTCTAGCAGTCAAAAGAATATTTATATATCTACAAGGAACTGCACAGTATGGTCTATGGTATCCAAAAGGAAAGAGATTCACTTTGAAAGCATATACAAATGCAGATTGGGCCAGCTGTGTGGATGACAGGAAAAGAACAAGTGGAGGTGCATTCTATTTGGGAAAGAGCATGGTGGCATGGCTAAGCAAGAAACAAGCATCTATCTCTCTATCTACAGCAGAAGCAGAATACATAGCAGCAGTAACATGTTGCACACAAGTCATGTGGATGAAACAAACCCTCCAAGACATGAAGGTAAGCATTGATGAACCCATCTCTATCAAATGTGATAATACAAGTGAAATAAGTATATCAAAAAATTCTGTACTTCATTCAAAAACTAAACACATCCCAATCAAGTACCATTTCCTAAAAGAACAAGTAGCATAAAGCGTAGTGAAGTTGGAATATGTGCCAACAAAAGAAAAAACAACAAATATATTCACAAAACCTCTTGCTAGAGAGCCATTCGAATATATGAGAGACAAACTAGGGGTAGTGTCTTCAGATGCTACTCTCTGACAGAAAAATAAAGCTTCATTCTAGGGGGAGAACAGAAAAGAAGACATCATTCCAGGGGGAGATCAGTCATGCATAAGACAGAGGATGCAGAGACAGAGAATACAGAGAATAAAATGGAAAGGTTTTTATGCGATGATGAGAGGCAGAAGCTACAAAGAAACGTATATGAGGTAGAACCATTAACAAATCAATTGTGAAATGAACACAATATGTATATTTAAATGAAGAATTGAGGTTAAATAAACTTTGAAGCGGAATCATTAGAATTGGAACCCTGAGTCATTAGCGTAACCTTGAATAAATAGTAAAACCAGAGGAGAAAATACCAGCAGTATCGCGTGCGGTTGGGAGTGGTAAGTGGAATTCGCTTTTTGAACGCGATCTATGTCACTGATGGACTTGTGGCTTAAGGTGGTATTTGAATACCACTTACATCGCGAAACTTTTGAGTGTTAACTCTTGGCCCAAAGAAAAACACGATATTAGCTGTGTCCATCCGAATGCCAAGGCTGGAAGATCTACAGTGATCATACTTGCGTGATGAACAAAGGTTAGTTGAGGCAAAGCACTATGGGTCCGAGTCAAACGTATGTTGAAAATTGAAACATAAACCAAAGTTTAAAGTTGAACCTTGTTTCTTATGAGGCTTATTCGTTATACATTCAAAGGGTGTTATAATGGTTTTAACGTTTGTTGACATATATTATGTAAAACATGTTGTGGGACCTACATTCATAGCTGCGGGGCCAAGTATTATGCGAAGTTCAGTGTATTGTGTGTTTTATAAAAGTTAATTAACAGGCGGAAGGTAAGTAACAATGCATTGTGGGCCCAAAGGTTGGTTTTAATTCAAGTCGTGGTATAATGTTTGAAAGGTCTTGTATACGCGTCAAGGATGATATAAACTGTAATATTAATATAGTGTGGAGGAAAGTGAGCCCGAAAACGACTATATATGTTATCACTTGGGTAATTCCAAAAGGTTTGCTATAATGTATGATAGAGGAGGTAATATATGTCTACATAGTATTGTGAATATGAAATACCTCAAAGGGTGCGCATATAAAGGTTGTATATGAGGATATAAGTTGCGGTGGGCCCAGTTGAATTATCGCGTTAATGGTTAGTTATTAACCATTGAAGAAAATGTTGAATGGATGATATGTATATATATAAATTGTGGACCCCGACTATGTTACGGATTAACAAGAGGTAAGCCAAGCCTTAGACATTGCATTATAGTACTATAAAAGAGGCAGAGTATACGTGCAGTGTGGGCCCCATGTAAAAAGAATAGTTCAATGCATGTTTATTCCGAAAATCCTAACCCAAGCTGAAGGATACATAAAAGCTGAAGCGGCAAAGTATATATATATATATATATATATAGCGCAGTGAAGTGCAAGTGAACAGTGAACCATCGCATTGGATTAAAGAAAAAAATTAGAACATACCATTGAAAGTTTCGATTGCGATCAATCGCATCAGAACCATCGCAAGAGGTGTAGTCGCATTGGAGCAGAAGAAAAGATCGATTAGTTGAACAGAAAAGGCATTTTATATATTAAATGGGTCTATTATGATTATATTGCCGAGAGACATTTGCGTTAAATAGAAAGGGAAGTTTATATGTTACAAATGCCTTTATTATTACGCTGAGAGTTGATTTGCGTTATCTAAAAAGCCTGGTTAAATATATGGAGGAGTTACACAATAGAAGTGAACAGAAAAGCATACAGAGAGGAAAAAGATAGAGACATCTGCAGAAAAGACAACACGCAGTGATCCAAAAGGCTGAATGGGTTGAGTTGGAATTCACATTGTAACTAAATGTAAATGTTTTTTATTGGTTTATATTGTTTGTGATGCATTGGCAAGTCTCCATAGGAAACAAAACTCCACTGTAAAACTGAAAGTTGTACTAATTGTTGTAGTTTTCTGAATGAGCTGGATAAAGAAGTGAGGAGGGATAAGGTGAAGATTGAGGGCTATTCACTTTGAATTCCCTGTGGAATATGAACAGTTATGAGATGAACTGTATAAAGGATATCACAGTGATATGCATAGAGAGGTTAGAGAATGCAGAGTATGAATAATTGAGGCAGAGAAGATAAGAAGAAGGAGAAGCAGAAGGAGATGCTACAGAACAGATCTGATATCCAAGGTAAATCAACAAATGTTTTCTTTTGATAGAATGAGGAATTTGGAGCTTCCCTATCAAGTTGAAGCTTGATAGATGTCAGTTGTAGCTGACTGAGGTTGGAGCCTCCTGTAGGTTGGTGCTTGCAGAAAATCAATGGTGAGAGGGAGTTGGAGCTTGCCTTTGCATCAAAACAATAATAAGATGTGGTTTTCTCCCTTTATGGGTTTCCACTTATATCTGTTGTCTCTATGTGTGTTGCCTATGTGTTGATATGTTCTATCCAATCTGCTTAATACTTTTTGCTTTCATAATAAGTTTGGTGTCACATTATCTTAATACTTGCTGCTACATATTAAAGACTGTTCACATATAAAGTTGATTATAAAATCAAGTTGTAAATAAGCTTGATGAAAAGTTTTAAAAAGCTCATGAATGTGCTAAACTGATTCACCCCCCCCCCTCTCAGTTTAACTAAGGATTCAACATATATAAGAGGAAATATTTAAAGGATTCTTTTATGAAAGGAGGCCTTTTCGAAAGGAGGTTTATAATTTTTTTTTGAAGAGATTTAAAAGGGGTTTGTTAAGAGTCCTTCCAAAAGGGGTTTGGTAAACCTTATTAAAGGATTTTTTAATGAATTGAGAAGGCATTCATAAAGGATAAAAGGTATTTATTGACAAGAAAATTTAGGGCTTTTCAAAGTACGTTTACATACAAAAATATTTTGGTGTTTTGTCAAGCATGATAGATTTTTGGGTGAAGATTGTGCCTTACGGGGGTGCATGTTAAAAATCATATCTTTTTTCGGGGGTAATATGGAAGATAGCCTCATGCAACAGGAAAGCAGCTATAAGACAGAGGAATGACAAAAATTATGGGTTGCAAAGCGTGACTAAAGAAGACAAAGAAAAGGGAAGAAAGAGAATATGCATAGCTTGTTGTCGCGTTTCAAGAGGTTCAGGCAACAACTGAGGAGCTGAGAATTCTAGTAAAAGACAAAGATGAAATCAAGGTTTATTGGTGTAGCGTGGATATGCTACCACCTCCTATGTTTATTGATGTCCCAGTTCTGAGTTTCATTCATAAAGTAGTGAATGGAACGATTATGTAAAAGGTAGAAAAAGCTATAACTTCCAAGGAAGCATGGAAGATCTTGAAAAAATATTTTTGTGCAAGGGTGAGTGACATGTAGCAGCAAGAAGTGTCACAATTTTTTCAGTCAGTCGCAGATCTAAGAGTAGATGAGAAAGACTATGAGAGGACAACAAAGCTTGGAGAATCCCACTCAAAAGTGTAAGATGGTTGTGAAGACTATAAAATCGAAACTCATTATGCAAGCATGCATATGAATGAATAAGATGCAATAGATTTTTCAAAGACAGAAGATGAAGCCTCTATATGTGAAGCAAAGAATTATTATATCAATGCTTAATCACTCCAAGGTTGGCTCGAAACATAGCAAACTGCAATATTGGCTTGAGAATAAGGTGTGTAAATTTACAATCCAAGAAAACTGAAAACCTACATTATCTGCTAAGGATTGGGAGCAAAGGTATATCTACACAAAGGTCCAAAAAATTTTCTTTGTGTCTTTTGAAAATGTGTTACAAGAGCATTTATCTTGGCTTGCTGAGTTTCAAACCTGTTGGAAGGATGTCACAATTACCAAGTGGATTCCTAAGCTGGTTCAATAGTTGGAGAAACCTAGCAATAAAATTACCCGCGTCGTACATTATTGGATTGATAGTGTTCTAAGTGGGTTTATGAATGGATTTTCTATTGATACTTTTGTATAGTATTCTTAACTTGAATGAAGATTTTTCAAATTCCCTAGAGGTAAGTTTCTATGCTCATTGAAATTGTGGATTAAAATGCTCTTATGTGAAAAGGGCACTCTGTGCAACCACATTGAGTGAATGTCCCTATGAGGCCTAACTACGCACAACTGAAGAACTTAAATAGTAGATCTAGAAGAGGTTTTTGTTTATATCCCTCTCAAAGGTAAATGTGACAATGACGATGAGTCTGAAACAAGTAGTTCTAAAGAAGGTGAATTACAAGATCAGACTAGTCTCAGGTTGTTGGACATAGTTCAGATCCCATCCACTTCACTTCAAAATTCGTCCCACTCTAATAATCCATACATTTGACCTCCGCCTCCAGAAGATGACATGGCTACCTCCATCAAGCTGCAGAATTTCAAGGGAGTGGGAAATGAAGATGTTGATCAATTTTGGTTTGTCACAGATGCTGTATGGAAAACGCAGCAGATAGATAATGATAATGTTAAGAAAGTAAAGTTGTGCTACTGCATTCCAAGAACGTGCGCTAGATTGGTACATGAGGTATAGGGTAATCCATCCTAATGCCATGATTGGCGATATTAATACCACATTAAAGGAGCAGTTCAAAAAGCAGAAATCCTACTCTTAATGCGTGATTGAATTAAAAGAGACCCACCAAGAAGTGAATGAAGCGGTAGGGGAGGCAAATCAATGATTGAAGCACACCGTTAGAGATAGAGGATTTACTATCGATGAAATGTAGAAAAAATAATGGTTCATTGCTATGATACTGTTGCATTTGCACCAGTCTTTAAATCAAAAAAATATTGCGACACAAGTTGATGTTGTGGAGATTTCCATGAAGCTAGAAGCCTCACGTGTACCTGCCACACAAGTTTTGGGTCAAAAAATCAAAATTTAGTTATTTGCGCTGCAATTATAGATAAAAAAAGTGTGAAAGGAGAAGGAAAAGGATGTTTGCGTAGGAGTATGCTGCACACGTTGTAAAGTTGAGGGACATCACATGGATAAATTTCCTATATACACTAACTATCTGGAGGTTGGAGGATCAAGTCTGATTAAAAATGGGGTAGGGACTAGTGATATTCCCAAACTATGGTGCACGATTTTCCAAACCAATGGATTGCATACAACCGACTTCTGCCCTAGGATTGGTATATATATTCCAGAGCTACAACAATCTTTCTACATATTTTGTCGATTTGTGGGACATGATGACAAGAATTATCATAGCTTTGATCTGATGATTGAGCAGGATGATTTGTACAGATTGTAGACTGAGGGTAGAGGACCATATTTTCCTACATCACCATCTAGGCATGGTGGGTTTCTAGGTAGAGGACGAGGAAGGGGCGGAGGAGATGGTCGTGAAAGAGGACATATCATTTTTTATAACTATGGAGAAGTTGGTTGTTATGTGTGCAACTGCCCAACCCAACAAAACAATATTTAATATATTGTAGGTAGTTTGATCATGTTCTTGAAGATTTCCCTGTACTATTTGCAAAAATGCAGGAGAAGAAACCGCAGACTCCTACGCAGAATGTTCAAATGATGAGAGTGGAACTACGTACTTAAGACCCTAACATAAATATTATAACCAGAAGTGGCATAGCAACTGGAGAAGATAAAGTAGAATATAAGAGGCTTGTCACTGATGTTTTGGTACAAAGAGATCCCGAGAAAAAGGAAGGATTCAATCTACAAAGGGAAAAGGAAACCTTTGTCGCAGTAAAGAAGGACTTCACGGATCCTGGCACATCCAAAGTAACAAGAAAAATTTCCATGGATACCAACGAAGGGCCTCAGCCTGTAGAGATGAAGCTATTTTTGCAGGCCTGTATCAAGTTTCTACGCAGTAAAAGGACATTGAGAGCCTTCAAGATTTAATTAACAGCTGTGCAAAAAAAGAACAAACCTAGATGGAGCAAAAGGCTCTCAATAAGATCTACAAGAAAAAAAGAAGAATTGGTTGAGAGATGTGCCTTAATGCTCATATAGGAGAATTTGAAATGGACCAGGTCATTCTGGATATGGGCTCTGATGAAAATTTGATTCCAAGGCAAACTTGGCAGAAAATGGGAGAACTTAAGCTGGAATTGTTTGCAATACAAATGTGCATGGAAAATCATCAGAATATTGTCCCAATGGGTAGGTTTTCTTGAGTCATAGTTGATATTGAAGGAGTTAAGGCACTGAATAACTTTGAAGTTATTTAGATTGCTGATGATACATAGCCATACCCTGTGTTGTTGGGTCTATATTTGGCTATTGATATGGACACTATCATCAATTTCAAGTGCAAAATTATGGTATTTGAAAACAATGGAACCAGGGTTGTAGTTCCATTGGATCTGATAGAAGGATAAAGATATAAAAAACTAGTGCACGCAGAAGAGAACGTTGATCATATCTAAAAAATAACTGCACAAGATGAACATTGGATCAATCCCACAGCAGATGGTCGACTTAGCTGGGATAGAGATAGCTCATGTCAATTAGACTTAGATGAGTAATTGGAGAATTAGCAAAACCGTTTGCATGAATTCTCAACACTGCACTGCATCCAAGTCACCAGATATCTACGGTGCATATCCTCTGAGGTGTGGGAACCACCTTATTATGATGTTATAGGTAGTCTCAATTGTTTCTTATATGAGTTTGAAAAGGTTGTTCTAGAAACACAACAATTCCATGCACTTGATTTAGCTCCGTGCTCAACTCCAACATAGTGGTGGGAGACACACAAGGACAACTTGGTGAATTAGGAAGAATGTGACCATATGATGCAAATGTGCTTTGGACTACCCAATACCTGGTTGGAAGGAAACTATGCAAGAAAAGAAGATCCGCGCATAC
Organism: Pinus albicaulis; assembly: GCA_034641835.2. Lineage (NCBI taxonomy): Eukaryota > Viridiplantae > Streptophyta > Pinopsida > Pinales > Pinaceae > Pinus > Pinus albicaulis. The sequence goes on along the minus strand of JAXQQM020081472.1, from coordinate 16,452 downwards.
ATTTAGATAGGTGGATTGCAGCTTGGGGAGAAGAGCCACAACCAGGATGGGTGCATACATTCATCCATAGTTTAAGGTAGATTCCTATGAACTGGTACCTATCGGTTGAGATACGATGAGGCACGACAGAATGGGCTGCACTACGAGAAAGCTTTGTGTTAACGTTCAATTTTAAGAGTGGATTTCCATGCATCTGTACCACCTTACACACGATCTAGGAAGTGGTCTTTGACACAACTGAGACACCAGAAGCGCGAGCCATGCCAGCATGGGATGAAAAAATGAAGGATATAGTTGACTATAGGAATGCGACTATTGAAGATAATGAAGAAGACCTAATGAACATCAATATTCTAGATTCTGAAGGACATCGCGAAGTTGATGGACTCTTGCTTGTAGTGCCATAAGTAACTGAACCCATGAAGATTAGGCAAGTCAACATCAGAATAGAAGAGAAACCTAATATTTCAAAAATTGGGGATTACTGGGATGAAGATACATTAGCTAAGGTTGTAGAGTTGCTTGCTAAATTTCAGGACTTATTTCCCAAAAAATTATCCGAGTTGAAAGGTATTTTATCTGGGTTTAATGAAGATCACAAAGAAACTAGATGCATGACGTGTCAAGCAATGTCCTTACAAGTTAAATCCAAAATACAAGAAAAAGTTCAAAGAGGAGGTAGAGAAAATGATTGTTGCGGGGATAATTGAACCAGTGGAAGAATCAGATTGGGTTAGCCCCATGGTGGTCCAATAAAAGAATACCAAAGGAGAAATTAGGATCTATGTGGATCTGATCAAGTTAAATGATGCTTGTGTGCATGACCCTTTTCCAGCTCCGTTTTTTGATGAAATATTGGACAATGTGGGAGGGCAGGAGGCCTACTCATTCACTGATGGATTTTCTGGATACCACCAAATAAGAATCATTCCTGGAGACAGAAATGAAACAAACTTTGCGACATAATGGGAATCATTCCAATAAAAAAACAATCTGCTATGTTTTTACTATTATGGTGATATTGTCTTATTTTTTTCTGCAAAATCTCAGTTTAAATTTCATGTTTATGTGTTTAATAATTTGAAAACAGAGCCTTAAAATCCTAATTGAATCATTTGCAAAATTTCACAAACCTCAAGCAATTTTTAAATACAGATAATTTTGCAGAGTCAAAAGAAAGAGCATATTAACAACAATATGTGACAGAGAAGAGAGAATTTTGTTATTCTCTTGTTCGAAGCTATAACACACCTCATAAGTTACATATAGGGCACTATAATGTTGGTGGATGACAACAACAACTGTGTTAAGAGTGGAGAACTTACATACTTTTCGCAACGCACAAGGTCCTTTGGTTTTCGGAGCATTAGCACATTGCCTTATGAAACTCAAGAGGCCTTAGTGATAAAAAAGCCAACAAATTGGTATGCATTAGTGCAAATAGTTACCAAATGGATTTTTAAAATGATTCATGACAGTTATGGTTTTATTAAAATGTCCTTTTATAAGGTCAAGTGAGTATATAAGAGGAAAGATTTAAAGGATTATTTTATGAAAGTTTTTTTAAATTTTATGAAAGGAAGCCTTTTCGAAAGGAGGTTTATAATTTTTTTTTGAAGAGATTTAAAAAGGGATTGTTGAGAGTCCTTTCAAAATGGGTTTTTTAAACCTTATTAAAGGATTTTTAATGAATTGAGAAGTTATTCATAAAGGATAAAAGGGCTTTATTGACAAGAAAAATTAGGTTTTTGTAAAGCTCGTTTGTCTACAAAAATATTTTGGTGTTTTGTCAAGCATGATAGGTTTTTGGGCGAAGATTTTGCCTTATGGGGGCACATATTAAAAACCATATTTTTTTTGGGGGCGATATGGAAGATAGCCTCATGCAACAAGAAATAAAATATAAGACAGAGGAATGACAACAATCATGGGTCGTAAAGCGCGACTGAAGAAGACAAGGAAAAGGGATCAAAGAGAATAGGCATAGCTTGTTGTCGTGTTTAAAGAGCTTTAGGCTGTAGCCGAGGAACCAAGAAGTCTAGCAAAAGGAAAATATGAAATTGAAGTTCATTGGTGTAGCATGGATCTACTACCACCTCCTATGTTTACTGATGTCCTAGATTTGAGTTTCATTCATTAAGGAATGAATGAAACAATTATGTGCAAGGTAGTAAAAGCTACAACTTCCAAGGAAGCATGGAAAATCTTGAAGAAGTAATTTTGTACAAAGGGGAGTGACATGCAGCAGCAAGAAGTGTCACAACTTATTTAGTCAACTGCAAATGTGAGATTATATGAGCAAGACTAGGAGAAGACAATAGATATTTTAGACCCGCACTCAAAAGTCACAAGATGGTCGTGAAGACTATAAAATGAAAACCCATTATGCAAGCATGCATATGGATGAAAAAGATGAAATAAAGATTGAAAAGAGATAAGCTGAAGCCTCTGTACGTGAAGGAGAGAATTAACATATCATTTCTTAAGCACTTGAAGATTGGCTCAACACACAACAAACTGCAATATTGGCTCGATAAGAAGATGAACGAATTTTCAATCCAAGAAAACCGAAACCCTAAGTTATATGCTGAGGATTAGGAGCAAAGGTATATCTACAAAGAGATCCATGAAATTTTCTTTGTGTCCTTTGCAACTGAGTTACAAGAGTGGTTGTATTGGCTTGCTAAGTTTCAAAATTGTTGGAGGGATGACACAATTACCAAGTGGACTCCTGATTTGGTTCAACAGTTGGAGAAATCTAATAATAAAATTACCCGCGCAGTAGATTATTGGATTGATAGTGTTCTAAGTGTGTTTGTGACTAAATTTTCTATTGATACTTTTGTATCATATTCTGAAGCTAAACGGAGATTTTTCAAAGGCCCTAGAGGTAATTTTCGGCCCTCATTGAAATTGTGGATTAAAATTCTCTTATGTGAAAATGGTACTCTGTGCAGCCACATTGAGTGAATGTCCTAAAGATACCCGACTACGCGTAGCGGAAGAACTTACAGAGTAGATCTAGAAGAGGGATTTTTTTATAGCACTCTCAAAGGTACATGTGACAATGATGAGGAGTCTAAAACAAGTAGTTCTAAAGAAGAGGAATTTCAAGATTATGCTAGTCTCGAGTCATTGGCCATAGTTTAGATCCCATCTACTCCACTTCCAAATTCATATCACACTAAGGAGCTATCCACTGCACCTCCACCTCCACCTCTACCTCTAGAAGATGACATGGCTACCTCCATCAAGCTGCAGAATTTCAAGGGAATGGGAAATGAAGATGTTGATAAGTTTTGGTTCATTGCAGATGCTGTATGGAAAATAAAATAGATAAATAACAATAATGTTAATAAAGCACAACTAGCTACTGCATTCCAAAAATGCACTTTGGATTGGTACATTAGGTATATGGAAATCCATCCTAATGCCACGATTGACGAGCTTAAGATTGCATTGAATGAGAAGTTAAAAAAAGCCAAAATCCTACTCTTAATGTGTGACTGAATTAAAAGAGACCCACCAAGAAGAAAATGAATCAGTATGGGAGTTAGATCGATGATTGAAGTGCACCATCAAAGATAGAGGATTTAATATCAATGACATGCAACACAAATAATGGTTCATTTCTATGTTGTTGCCGCGTTTGCAACAATATTTAAATAAAAAAAATATTGCTATGCATGCTGAAGCTGTGGAGATTTCCATGAAGCTAGAAGCCTCATCTGTACCTGCCACACAGGTTGGGGCTCAGAAAATCCAAATTCAGTTAGTTTCACTGTACTTAGAGATACATACTTTGAGAAAGGATAAGGAAAATGATGTGTGCATAGGAGTATGGTGCACACGTTTTAAAGCTGAGGGACATCACAAGGATCAGTTTCTTGTGTATACTAACTATCTAGTGGTTGGAGGACCAAGTCCAAATAAGAATGGGGCAAGGCCTAATGAGGTTCCCAAACTATGGTGCACGATTTTCCAAACCAACAGACTGCATACGACCAACTTTTTCCCTATCATTGGTAAATATATTCCAGAGCTGCAACAACCTTTTTGCTCATTTTTTCGATCTGTGGGACATGATGACAAGAATTGTCGCAACTTTGATCTGATGATTGAGCAGGTTGCTTCGTATAGATTTTAGGTTGAGGGTAGAGGACCAAATTCGCCAGCATCACCATCTAGTCGCAGTGGATTTCCAGGCAAAGGACAAGGAAGGGGTAGAGGAGTTGGTCGTGGAAGAGGAAAACTCATTTGTTATAACTGTGGAGAATATGGTCATTATGCGCACGATTTCCCGAACCCAACACAAAAATCTTGCAGATATTGTAAGTAATCTGATCATGTTATTGAGTATTGCCCTGTACTATTTCCAAAAATGCAGGAGAAGAAACTGTAGACACCTACATAAAATGTTGAAATGATGAGAGTGGAACAACTCACGGAAGATCCTAGCATATATATTGTAGCCAGAAGTGGCATAACAAATGGGGAAGATAAATTAGAAGATAAGAGGCTTGTCACTAATGTTTGGGTCTGGAGATCTCCTAAGAAAAAGGAAGGGTTCAATCTACAAAAGGAAAAGGAAACCTTTGTCGCAACAAAGAATGACTTCACAGATCCTGGCACATCCAAAGTAGCAAGCAAACATTCCATGGATACTGATGAAGAGGCTGAGCCTATAGAGATGAAACTATTTTTGTAGGCTTGTATCAAGCTTCTTCGCAATAAAAAGGCCCTTGAGAACCTTCAAGTTTTAATTAAAAGTTGTGCCGAAAAAGAACATTACCATATGGAGCAAAAGGATCTCAATAAGATCTATAAGAACAAGAGAATAATTGGCTGAGAGATGCGCTTGACTGCTTAGATTGAAGAATTTGAAATGGACCAGGTCATTTTGGATCTATGCTTTGACTCAAATGATATTCCAAAGAAGACTTGATAGAAAATGGGAGAACTTAAGTTGGAATGGTCTGCAATACAACTGCGCATGGAAAATCAGCAGAAGATTATCCCAATGGGTAGAATTTTTGGGGTCAAAGTTGATAAAGGTGCTCGTTGACTTTGAAGTTATTCAGATTGTTGATGATACAGATCCATACCCTGCATTGTTGGGTCTGGATTGGGGTATTGACATGGATGATATCATCAATATCAAGCGCAAAATTATGGTATTTGAAAACAATGGAACCAGGGTTGTAGTCCCACTAGATTTGGCAGAAGGAGAAATATATACAAAACCAGTGCATATAGAAGAGGACGTTGATCATATATACAAACTAACTACGCAATATGAATATTGGATCAATCCCACAGCAGTTGGTTGACTTAGGTGGGATACAGATATCCAATGCCACTCAGACTCAAATGAGGAATTGGAGAATTAGCATAGTTGTTTGCATGAAGTCTCAACAATGCACTGCAATCGAGTCACTTGATCTCTACAGTGCATATCCTCTGAGCTGTGGGAAATACCTTATTATGATGGTATAGGAAATTTCACTTGTTTCTTGATTGAGTTCAAAAAGGTTTTCCTAGAAACATAATGGTTCCATGCGCTTGATTTAGCTCTATGCTAAACTCCAGCACGTTGGTGGGAGACACATAAGGACAACTTGGAAAATTGGGAAGAATTTACTCATATGATGGAACTGTGCTTTGGATAACCCAATACCCAATTGGAAGGAGCCTATGTAGGTAAAGAATATCCATGTATACATTTAGACAGGTGGAATGCAGCTTGGGTAGAAGAGCCAAAACCATGATGGGTGCATACATTCGTCCATAGTTTAAGTTAGATTCCTATGAATTGGTACTTAGAGGTTGAGTTTCAAAGAGGCATGACAGAATGAGATTCAATATGGGAAAGCTTTGTGTTAACGTTCATTTTTTAGAGTGGATTCCCATGCATAAATACCACCTTACACATGATCCAGTATGTGGTCTTTCACATGAAATAAGAATCGTGCCTAGAGATAGAAGTAAAACAACCTTTACGATGGAATGGGGATCATTCCAATACACAATCATGCCATTCAGTCTGAAGAATGTGCCAACAATATTCTTGCGCGTGGTGGTAGCTGCATTTAAGGAATATATACATAAATTATTAGAAGTGTATATTGATGACTGAACTCTATTTGACCTTGTAAAGAGGAATGTTTCAAATCTGCACTTAATGTTGGATACTTGTCGAAAGCATAAACTTTCACTGAATCTGAAGAAGTGCATATTCTGTGTCCCCTTTGGGATTTTGCTAGGTCATATTATGTGTCAGAAGGGATTGATGGTGGATCCAGCTAAGATAGTTGTTATTTTTAACTTGGAGGTTCTAGCTGTTATCACTCTAATAATGTTTCTATCATAAATATTTAAAACTTTGTAACTTACTAGAGGTAACCAAGAACCACTTTTAGAATTTAGGATCTAGCCTTCCTGACTTCCGGAGAGGGATCTCTCCATATGATTTAGCTTTGTTTAGGTAATAGATATTAGGCTAGCTATGATTGTGAAATTGGGTTTGATTTTAAAATATTGGTGGGAATAAAGAGATTTCAAGGTAAACCAGAAGGATCTACCAGAATATTGGGCAATTGAGTCAACTCTCTAGGCAAGCAGAACTAAGAAATAAGGCTCAGAGATGCAAATGTGCTAAGGGCAAGATAGGTGACCTTCTAAGGCTTTGTATAGGCTTGATTTGATGGAGTGGGCTGGATCTGAGCAAAAGGGCACTTAAGAATCCTTAAGCTACAGATAAGAAGATTGAAGAAGGGGATCTAACTAGGACCTAGAGCAATTAAGAATTCTATGGTCCGGTTATCAAGTAGAAAACATCAAAATGCAACAAGTTTTGAAACAGAGAGCTTATTATCACTAATCCTGTTTAATTTTTCCTTAGTTGATCATTACAGACAAGGAACACACAATATGAATGAATGTAAACTTTAAAGAAATACACCAAAACAAGGAAAGAACGAGACTTATCTTGTCACCATGAGAATCCTTAGCTATGATGTCTCTGATCTCTTTCCAGTTTGCTGCTTTCACTAATTGACTCACCAACTTCAATATAACTAGCAAATAAGACTATAGTTGTCTTGAGAAATTTTTATTCACCGAATACTTCGAATTGTGAAGTATTTATACAAAAACTGTTTACAAAATATCTCAAGAATTGAGATAATGTTTTAATAAAAAATAGGAAAGAAAACTTAATAAGAGGGACAGTTGTAAAACAGTTTGCAAGATGTTACCTTTTTACAAGAAAAAATAAAACCGATTGTTCTAATTTGAACTGATTGTTGATGTGCTGTGAGTACTGATGGCATTAGGTGCATCTTATCGTGGAAAGTGGTTGAAGAACTTTCCTTCCTTTAACTTTCAACGCTGATACCCTTTATTCATCTGGTTTGAGTTGTTTTACTATGGTAATAAAAAAGTAACCAACAGTGACTTTATTTTCACTGATACCTTTTCACCTACTAATACACTTTAACCCTGTATTTTTTACCTTTGAGGTAACAGTAAAATATGAATTTCCAAGTGATTTTTCTGTTTTTTATCCATCAAATTTCACAGCAGATCTATGAATTCTTGCCACTTTTCTGTAGAGGGGATCTTCATAATCTTCAATTTTCTATAACTTTCATCTGCTTCTGTATACTTGGAAAAATTAGGCTTTATAGTGAACATATGTTTGATCTCATTATCCAAAAAGAACAGATTTTCAAAACACTGAAGAAGTATTTTGCCTGTTAGTGATCCTTGTGGCAGAGGCTATCTGGCTTGTCGATTTTGAAGGGCTTAGGCTGAGGGATTTTTGCAGAAGACTTATTTTGAGACTTTGGGCCTCCATTATTAGGGGTTACCTGTTTCTTTATCATTTTAAATCTGAATGAAGCAAGCTTAAACGGTTTTCTAAGTTCCTTTATGAGAAACAGGGGTTTCCTGATGAATTTATACTGTAAAATGGGATTTCTGAGCAGGGTTTTGGGTAATGCAAGAGTTTTAAAGCTCAGAACGTATATTAAGATCGATTTCAACAGCAAAACAGACCAGGATATGGGAAAAAATTCTAGAAAGGGAAATTACGGATTCCAGGGAAATTTTGACAGAGTTTCCCCTGTCAAATGGACACTTTTATGCAGTTTAATCGTAAAATTTTGGCAATTTCTTTGAAAATGACAGGAATTTTGAACTCTTAGAGGGAAAGCTGGAAGAAAAATACCTGAAAAACCAAAGAAATTTGGTTGAAGACGTTCACAGAGGTGCGCAGTCTTCAATTTTTAGAAAATCGCTTCTCAAAGAACAATGTAGCACTTTGTAATTGAAATTTAGGGCAATGGGCATCGAAAAATGGTACTGGTAGTTTAAAAAGGCTCTGCGTGGTTTCTCAGGGTTTAATGGTGCAAACTCGAGGAAAAAAGGTTTATGGATGATTTCATCAGTTTAGAAGGAAAATAGTGAAAATTTTGAATAAAAATTTAAGTTTTAATGTATTGAACTGATGGTGAAACCATAGTTAAATAACATTAAACTCAGGTTAGGCAGGTTGGGTTTAGGGAATACCGCCAGTGGTATTCGCGTAGGTGAGGGGTGGCAAATGGTATAATGCATTTCGAACGCGATACAACGTGGTGGTGACACGTAAGCGCGGGGTGGTTTGGAAAAGCCACCCATTTCGCGCGGCTTTGTCGAAACATCGAACGTTTATATTTGGTGCGTGAAAATGAACAATCACCGTTGCATCGGGCCTTTGGGAGTGAATGGTGCAGATTAAAAGAAAAGGTGCAGGGACGAGGAATGATAAAGTGTCTGGGGATAGATTATCAGATTAACTCTGAATCGTTGGATCAAAAGGTAAATAGGGATCGGACGACTAACATGCAACGCGATGGGATGTGAAAGGATATGGGGATAAACATATCGCTTTGGTTGAGAACCATCGGATTAAAAGGGTTGGGATGATCCGAGGGTGGAAACTAACTTCGATAATGTAAAGGAATTTGGGGAAGTTTATGTACAAAACGGGCTTTATTCAATAATAATAAAAAAAATGGTCGAGAGGGGTATTTAGGATTTTAACCAAGGTTAATGTTTGCAATGAGGGGATATGAATGGGGGAAAAAGGTTAGGTTATATTTTTAACCTTAGGTTAAGGGGATTGGGGCAGAAAATATACAAAGGAAAGGAGTTTATTTCTGCTGAAGTTTAGTTTAGACAAAACTTTAATGATTTTTGATTTAAAACATATATAACATATGTTTTAAGCTTTTTCTTCATATTTTATTTATATGGATGATTAAATCAAGAAGATTTAAATACCATAGGGTCGGGATTACATATAAGGATAAATTTTTTGCCAAAGGGGTTATAGGGGGGGGGGAGGGGGAGTTTATTTACGCATGTGGGTATAAATAACTTTGGCTTAAGTTATAATAAGTGGGTTTTTGGAATTTATTTATAAAAAAGGAGTTATATAATAGGAAAAGGTCAATTATAGGGATTTAATACATAAGTTAGAGTTAATATGACAAGGGGACAATGTATATTCAAAAACACATTAATATAACTAAGAAAGTGAAGATTTTAAAAGCAAATTTGCATTATAATTACTTCATCACTTATACTTAGGATAAAATGTGATTTTGAGGGATTTTATGCTTTGAAATGATGTGGGAGGTTAATAAAATGAGGAGAATGAGTGCATGAATGGTAGATGATGTGATTAATGGATTAATATAGACATTTCACACTTTCAACTGATCAGTCATAGAGTCTTGGGCCCGGTCCCAACAAAAGTCAAGGAAATGCTTTGAGCCTTTCTGACTGATAGTCTAGAATGTTTCATGACTATGGGAAGGGGAATTTAGTTATTTTGAAGCCCATGATGAATGATATTTACATTGAGACTTTTCACCTTCTTCTACCTACCCATTTTACCATGCTAACATTTTTTCTTCTTTTGTAATAAGGTGCATTTAAGATAGCAACCTTCACAGCATTTATTCTTTCTAAAAGCAAGTAAAATTGTCTAATTCTACACTTATTTCATCCATGAATCCAGATTAAACTGTTGGATTCACTTATTTCTCTACCTAACTACTGAATTTTTAGGATTAAACTGTCTAACAACTCATTATTCTCTATCTAAAACAAGGAAAATTTAAAAATGACAAGTTAAGATTAAATTGTTTAACTCATCATGGACTAATGGCATTTATTGACACTCTGCCATAGTCAAAAAGTAAAAAGTAGTGGCATTTATGCTTGCTCACTTTCATGTTTTATTTATTTTCTTTTGGGGTCTTTTATTTTTTCTAAGTCCTTTGATTATTCTTTTAGGACTTTTTACCCTCTTTTTAAATTTTTTTTAATTTCTTTGATTTTTTACGAAATATGTGAATACAACCTGCATAAGGCAAAGTATGTAAAGATTTACAAGATTATCAACAGTCAAGTCAAAATTATGACCCCTATATTATAGGTTGCTAACATCGGCTTCACTTGGGGATGGCTTTTCCTTGTGAAATGCCAAGAACTCTGCGATCAATAGCCTTTATCTTTGACCTTTGATGATCTTAGTAAGTGTCTTCTGTCTTCTGTAAACTGAATTCTGATATGAAACTAAAACAACACACAACAATTTTCAAACCAACTTAAAGATCTTAAACATCTTTACGACCTCATCCTCGGCTTTAAATCTTAATGAAAAAAACTAGCTGAAAATTAAAAACTAAAAAAAATGCTCAAAATTATGAGCTTATTGGCACTCATATACCTACTCTAATCTACTAAAAATCTTATTGAATCAGGTAATACAAAAATGCCAATGAAGCCAATCAAGTAATTGTAAAAATAAATGGATAACTTGATTGCTTGTGCCCAAAATTGGAAGCATATTATGATCATGTGCCTTTATAATAAATGACATGATGTGTAAAGACCACTTTTGATATATTTGATCTTTATAGAGAAAACATGTTTGTAGATTTGGGCTAAAAAGATTCTCCATATAATCTAATATAGGATCAATAAAAGCATGATGTATGTTATTTACTTCTAGGCCTTCAATGACTATTTTTTCAATTGAATTATGAATATTATACCATGAAACTATTTCTTCAGTCTTGTGTTTGAAAGAATAATCATCTTCAATATGCAAGTCAAAAGATATTATAATTTCTTCTTTCTTTGGAGAAGGGAGATTTTCAAAGAATTCTTTAGGATTTCGGAAATTGTATGACTGAATTTGAGAATGCAAAAGTTTGATTTCATTTTCATAATTTTCAGAAATTATCTTGAGAACACATATTCTCAGTTTAGGAGGATATTTTCTTGATTTCAAAAGAAGAAAGAAAGTTCTTATAAAATCCTCATCAAGCTGAAGTTCTAATATCTCATCCCTCAAAATAGCTAGTGATTGTTCTGGGAAATTATCTTGAATTGGGAGAAAATAATTATCATCATACTGATCATATTTAGGCAAATCTTCAGAAGAAGGAATTTCATCAATTATAAACAATGGATTAGCAGATTTTTCTTCCAACAATCCTAATATATCTTGATTAGATTGGTTGCATTCTGTTTGAAAGTCATTGTTTTGTTCAATAGGCGTGATATTAAGTAATGGGCCTTTTTGGGAAGGTAGAATCACATGAGCATCAACTTGTTCTTCTATCCCTTCATGGATAAAAACTTTTGTACATTCATCAACATTAGAAGAAGTAAAAACAATTTCTTCATTATGTAAATATTTTGAGGATGGTTGCATGTTTAGAAGAAAATTGATTTCTTCTTCGGTGAGAAGGGGTGGGAAGCTCTGAATTCTTAGATTTGAATAACAATTGTTTTTTCTCTTATCTAAAAATTGATCATGAGGTTGAATATTTTCTTTAACTCCATTCAAAACATTAAAGGAAACATCATTTGTTAATACAGAGGGGTTTTGTGGATCTTGATTCATCTCCTGATCTATTTCATCTTTGTTTAACTCCTCTTGATTATTATGACATTTAACTTGAGAATGAAAGTTTTGGATTTCTTCTAATAAATCTTCAGGAAACCAATTTCAAAAATTTTCATCAATATTTTTAAGGTAATGTATAAGATCTTCAGCTTCATCACAACAATTTTCAGCTAATGATAAAGATGGAAAATCTTCTTTGTAATGCTCATAAAATACCTTATGAAAATCTTTTAAAGAAAATAAACTAGCGGGTTTGAGAGCTTCATACCATTCCCTTGCTTTTCCTTTTAAGGTTACCATGAATATTTTCATGAGGCAATCCTCATGCCAATCAATATTTTATCACTCTAATAAATTTTCTATCAGAAATATTTAAAACTTTGTAACTTACTAGAGGTAACCGAGAACCACTTTTAGAATTCAGGATCTAGCCTTCTTGAGTTCCGGAGAGGGATCTCTCCATATGATTTAGATTTGTGTAGGTAACAGATATTAGGCTAGCTATGATTTTGCAATTGGGTTTGATTTTAAAATATTGGTGGGAATAAAGAGATTTCAAGGTAAACCAGAAGGATCTACCAGAATATTGGGCAATGGAGTCAACTCTCTAGGCAAGCAGAACTAAGAAATAAGGCTTAGAGATGCAAATGTGCTAAGGGAAAGATAGGTGACCTTCTAAGGCTATGTATAGGCTTGATTTGATGGAGTGGGCGGGATCTGAGCAAAAGGGCACTTAAGAATCCTTAAGCTACAGATAAGAAGATTGAAGAAGGGGATCTAACTGGGACCTAGAGCAATTAAGAATTCTATGGTCTGGTTATCATGTAGAAAACATTAAAATGCCAACAAGTTTCGAAACATGGAGCTTATTATCACTAATCCTGTTTAATTTTTCCTCAGTTGATCATTACAGACAAGAAACACACAATATGAATGAATGTAAACTTTAAAGAAATACACTGAAAACAAGGAACGAACAAGACTTATCTTACATCTCTTCACAGTCCTTACTTCTGATGTCTAAGTCTCTTTCGATCCTGTTGCTTTTGCTAATTATTCTGCTTCATCCTGTGACAAAATAAGACTATAGTTGTCTTGAGAAATTTTTATTCATACGAATACTGTTATTGTGATATTTATACAAAAAATGTTAAAATATCTCGGGGAATTGAGATAATGTTTTAAAAAATGGAAAGAAAACTTAATAAGAGGGACGATTTCTTGACAGTTTGCAAGTTTGTTACTGTACATAGCTTAAAAAATGAGCACGTCGTTCTAATTTAGGCTGTTGATGTGCTATGAGTACTGCTGGCATTAGGTGCATCTTATCGTGGAAAGTGATTGAAGAACTTTCCTTCCTTTAACTTTCAATGCTGATACCCTTTATTCATCTGATTTGAGTTGTTTAACTGTGGTAATCAAAAAGTAACCAACAGTAACTTTATTTTCACTGATACTCTTTCACCTACTGATGCACTTTAACCCTGTATTTTTTACCTTTGAGGTAACAGTAAAATATGAATTTCCAAGTGATTTTTCTGGTTTTTATCCATCAAATTTCACAGCAGATCTGTGAATTCTTCCCACTTTTCTACAGAGAGGATCTTCATAGTCTTCAATTTTCTGTAACTTTCATCTGCTTCTATATACTTGGAAAATTTAGGATTTAGAGTGAACATATGTTTGATCTCATTATCCAAAAAGAACAGATTTGAAAAATACTGAAGAAGTATTTTGCCTGTTGGTGATCCTTGTGGCAGAGGCTATCTTGCTTGTCGATTTTGAAGGGCTTAGGTTGAGGGATTTTTGCAGAAGACTTATTTTGAGACTTTGGGCCTCCATTCTTGGGGGTTACCTGTTTCTTTTTCATTTTAAATGAACGAAGCAAGCTTAAACAATTTGTTAAGTTCCTTTATGAGAAATAGGGGTTTCCTGGTGAATTTCGACTAGAAAATGGGATTTCTGAGCAGGGTTTTGGGTAATGAAAGAGTTTTAAAGCTCAGAACGTATATTAAGATCGATTTCAACAGTGAAACAGACCAGGATATGGGAAAAAATGCGAGAAACAACAATTAGGGATTCCAGGGAAATTTTGACAGTGTTTCCTCTGTCAAATGGACACTTTTATGCAGTTTAATCGTACAATTTTGGCAATTTCTTTGAAAATGACAGGAATTCTGAACTGTTCGAGGGCAAGCTCGAAGAAAAATACCTTAAAATCCAGAGAAATTTAGTTTAAGACGTTCACAGAGGTGCGAAGTCTTCAATTTTTTGAAAATGGCTTCTCAGAGAACAATGTAGCACTTTGTAATTGAAATTCAGGGTAATGGGCATCGAAAAATGGTACTAGTAGTTTAAAAAGGCTCTACGTGGTTTCTCAGGGTTTAATGGTGCAAACTCGAGGAAAAAAGGTTTATGGATGATTTCATTAGTTTAGAAGGAAAATAGTGAAAATTTTGAATAAAACTTTAAGTTTTAATGTATTGAACTGATGGTGAAACCATAGTTAAATAGCATTAAACTCGGGTTAGGCGGGTTGGGTTTAGGGAATACCACCACTGGTATTCACGTAGGTGAGGGGTGGTAAATGGTATTATGTTTTTTGAATGCGATACAACGTGGTGGCGACACGTAAGCGCGGGGTGGTTTGGAAAAACCACCCATTTCGCGTGGCTTTGTCGAAACATCGAACGTTTATATTTGGCACACGAAAATGAACAATCACCGTTGGATTGGGCCTTTGGGAGTGAATGGTGCAGATTAAAAGAAAAGGTGCAGGGACGGGGAATGATAAAGTGTCTGGGGACAGATTATCAGATTAACTCTGAATCGTTGGATCAAGAGGTAAATAGGGATCGGACGGCTAACATGCAATGCAATGGGATGTGAAAGGATATGGGGATAAACATATCACTTTGGTTGAGAACCATCGGATTAAAAGGGTTGGGATGATCCGAGGGTGGAAATTAACTCCGATAATGCGAAGGAATTTGGGGAAGTTTATGTACAAAACAAGCTTTATTCAATAATAAAAAAAATGGTCGAGAGGGGTATTTAGGATTTTAACCAAGGTTAATGTTTGCAATGAGGGGATATGCATGGGGGAAAAAGTTTAGGTTATATTTTTAACCTTAGGTTAAGGGGATTGGGGCAGAAAATATACAAAGGAAAGGAGTTTATTTTTGCTGAAGTTTAGTTTAGACGAAACTTCAATGATTTTTGATTTAAAACATATATAACGTATGTTTTAAGCTTTTTCTTCATATTTATTTATATGGATTATTAAATCAAGAAGATTTAAATACCATAGGGTCAGGATTACATATAAGGATAAACTTTTCGCCAAAGGGACTATAGGGGGGGGGGGGTTTATTTACACATGTGTGTATCAATAACTTTGGCTTGAGTATAATAAGTGGGTTTTTGGAATTTATTTATAAAAAAGGAGTTATATAATAGGAAAAGGTCAATTATAGGGATTTAATACATAAGTTAGAGTTAATATGACAAGGGGACAATGTATATTAAAAAACACATTAATATAACTAAGAAAGTGAAGATTTTAAAAGAAAATTTGCATTATAATAACTTCATCACTTATACTTAGGATAAAATGTGATTTTGAGGGCTTTTATGCTTTGAAATGATGTGGGAGGTTAATAAAATGAGGGGAATGAGTGCATGAATGGTAAATTATGTGATTAAGGGATTAATATAGACATTTCACACTTTCAGCTGATCAGTCATAGAGCCTTGGGTCCGGTCCCAACAAAAGTCAAGGAAATACCTTGAGCCTTTCTGACTGATAGTCTAGAATGTTTCAAGACTATGGGAAGGGGAAGTTAGTTATTTTGAAGCCCATGATGAATGATATTTACATTGAGACTTTTCACCTTATTCTACCTACCGATTTTACCATGCTAACATTTTTTCTTCTTTTGTAATAAGGTGCATTTAAGCTAGTAACCTTCACATCATTTATTCTTTCTGAAAGCAAGTAAAACTATCTAATTCTACACTTATTTCATCCATGAATCCAGATTAAACTATTGGATTCACTTATTTCTCTACCTAACTACTGAATTGTTAGGATTAAATTGTCTAACAACTCATTATTCTCTATCTAAAACAAGGAAAATTGAAAAATGACAAGTTAAGATTAAACTGTTTAACTCATCATGGACTAATGGCATTTATTGACACTCTGCCATAATCAAAGAGTAAAAAGTAGTGGAATTTATGCTTGCTCACTTTCATGTTTTATTCATTTTATTTTGGGGTCTTTTATTTTTTCTAAGTCCTTTGATTATTCTTTTAGGAATTTTTACCCTCTTTTTGATTTTTTTTTTATTTTTTTGATTTTTTACGAAATATGTGAATACAACTTGCAGAAGGAAAAGTATGTACAGATTTACAATATTATCAACAGTCAAGTAAAAATTATGACCCCTATATTATAGGTTGCTAACATCAGCAAACGT